>WYDI02039210.1:0-18900 GCA_009867235.2 Psittacus erithacus
TGCCTCACCACCCTTACAGTAAAGAACTTCTTCCTTATATCCAATGTAAACTTCCCCTGTTTAAGTTTGAACCCATTACCCCTTGTCCTGTCACTACGATCCCTAATGAACAGTCCATCCCCAGCATCCCTATAGCCCCTCTTCAGATAATATCAATCCCTAATCTAGATAAGGGATATCAAAGAATACATACCTGTCTTTCCCCTTTAGTACTCGTTTTGGACCTGTTATCTATGAACCTGCCTAACTCCTATTTGAATCTGCTCTGGTAAAGTAGCTCCAAAACCTCCTGGGGCAACAAAATTGAAGAAATTGTTCTACCTGCCGTGTTTTGTGGGTGCTCTGTTCCATCCTTTAGGTAATCTTTCTGTGCTGTAAATTCTAGCCTTTTCCCTTTCGTAGCCTTCTTACTCTTTCTGTTGAGCCACACACAGGTTTTGTTGTATGGCTTTGTTATCTTTTTGTATGAAGATGCATTCTGGTAAGTTTAGGAGTGCAGACAGCATGCAGGATAGAGAGGACATTCATTTTTTAATAATCATGTCATCTTCTAGGGGCTTCACACCTTCTATATTCTCATATTATATCCTCACTGAACAGTGTGTTACAGGTCCATATACTCAGTCCTGCTCCCCAGCTCACTGGGTCACATGCAGAGCAATACACTCACACCTGCAGCCCTTGCTGCCCAGAAAAATGGAGACAGGCATAGATGCTGTAATACTTCTACATGAAACTTGTGAAATTCCAAGATGTTTAGGTAGTTTGCTTTCCTAAAAAGTGCTTTTGCATCTGTTTCAGGCACATGCACAGTAAAAACAATAACAAATCTTACAAATCAGACCGCTGAAAAGTTATAAAGACTACAAGATGAGTCAGTGCATTGTCCCCTGGCCCTCTTCAGCACTTTGCACTAGGAAAATGACATCATTGGTCAAAAGAAAAACTGGTTATCCAGATGTGTGAATGATATCAAGGGGTTTTGTTCTCCCTTTATTAATATTCTTTAGCTGTATGAGTTTGCCTTTTTCAAATATGCACAGGTAATAAAACACGTACGATGATGCATGCTTATAGTTTTAACATTCTAAGGATTTTTATTTTTTTGTGCTATGTTTTAGAAATACAGTTTATGCTTGATTTGTTGCTGTGTCTCTACAATTAGAAAAGAATTGCTGGAAAAGGCTGGTGTAATAAGAAAGACATTTGGAGAAACTGAATTAAAAAAAATGTATGGTCTACAGGCGAGTTTCAATGAGGAATCTCATTAGTTCATGATTTATGTTTTTAAAGGTGAATTAATTCAAAGTATTTAGAGAGGGGTTTGTGCCCCAAAGGTCCTGTTAGGACTTAATATGGTCTTCTTATTTGCAGGAATAGTCCTAAAGAAAGAAGTGCTATATCACAACCATAAGTGAAGGAAAGCTGGATGATATAAACAAAGAATTATCAGGAAAACTGGACCGGTGTTACAGGTCCAATAAATTATTTTTTGGCAAAAATTTCATAAACATTAATTTTAATGTCTACATCCTCTATTTTTTTTTCCTAGCAATACAGTTTTACAGCTGTACCCTCAACAATAATCCCTATTGATTGTCACTCACAGTTGTTTGGCTCCAGTCACTAACCTGTCAAAACTAAGCCTGTGTCTTGATATGGGAGGAATAAGGGAAAAAGACAGATCATTTTGTGAAAAGATGTACAAAAAACCAGCCACGTTTTACCCCTGACAGAGTAGAGAACTGTAAGAAAATGCTGTTTCAATTTAATCCTCAGATGCGAGGTCCAGTGGTCCTAACTTGGGCCATGTCACTCAGCTGTCAGCCTTAGAGAGGCAGTGATGCCCCCTTTGGACTCAGACAGGAGGAACAGGTACAAGCCTACAAAACAGGGAGGGTCAGTCACCCTCCAAAGGTGCCTATTTCTGTCCCATGACTGTGAAGGGAGCTCATCTACAAATTTTAGGTGCAGGCAACTCTCAGACTGATAGCTTTACTTAAAATGAATTCCACCTAGAAGTTATCTGCAGCACACATATACACACTGGCCACAGTTTGCATCATGAGGGAAGAACTGTAGGTCACAGAGATGACCTACACTACTCCAAAACTACGAATCACATAGTTCAGTGCTTGACTGCTTTTTTGTATCCCATAGTAGTGTCTTGGCAAGTGGAGAGATGGATGTATGCAGGTGGGCTGCTGGAAAAGTACAGAACTGCCCCTAGTCACATCTGGCCTTAACAGGTTCAGTATGAATAACACATGGACTGTGCAATAGAGCTGAGCAAGAAGTTCAGCATCCTTCAAGTAAAGCCCATAAGCAAAGGCCAGAAACGGTGTCAGATGCCTCAGTTTTCCTTTCCCATTTCATTTTTTTTCCTCAGATGTTGTAAAGTTTCTCAGAGCTGCCAGCTGGGGTATGCCAAAAAACTCCTAATCTTGTTCAAAGAAAATGTTTTCTTTGTGCCAAGAAAACCGCATTTTCAGCAGCACTGAAGAACTTGGCCTTGAGACCAAATTATGAAAATACCTTCTTTTCCTTGCCACATCTGTTCAAGTTCTAGCAAATCACTTCAGGGTTCCAGAGGTTTGGATGTTCAAGGATGAGTGATACAGAAATGCTAATTAATACATGTACTTATAACAATTCTTTTCACCCCTCCTTGCAATTGCAGCAGAATAATTTTCTTTCCAAAGACAACTCTGGATCACATTTTTTAGTTACAAGATACAGCATAAACTAATTATTTATTGAAGAAGTTAATCAGGCTTAGTTGTACAAAACTTACAGACTTTAAAAAAAGATTGCTATAAAGGTATTATTTAGTGCTTGAATGAAAGATACTTGTTGATCTGCTTATCTTCTGGAAAAAAAGGCAATCTTAAAACTTGTTAATCAGTGGGTTTCACAACAACGCAGACAGCTTACATATGTCAGTTGTAATCTACACTCAAGGACTTACAGAATCATAGAATCACAGAATCATAGAATCAACTAGGCAGGAAAAGACCTTTAAGATCATCAGGTCCAACCATTATCCCAGGACTGCTAAGTCCATCACTAAACCATGTCACCTCATCTACACAGTTTTTGAACACTTCCAGGGATGGTAATTCCATCACTTTCTTGGGAAGCCTGTTCCAATGCCTGAGCACCCTTTTGGTGAAGAAATTTTTCCTAATATCCAAGGATATTGCAAAACTGCAGAGGTTCCCTTTGAGTCCTACCAAGATGGTCAAGGTAGCCAGAGCTCATGGCCTGCAAAGAAAGGTTGAAGACTTTGGGCTTGCTTTACCTGTAAAGGGAAGGCAAAGACGTGGGTCTAATATCCCTATTTGAAGGGGCAGTTACAAAGAAGATGGACAAACTCTTCTTGATAGTAGCAAATGTCTAACAAGGGGTAAGGCCACAGATTGTAGCTCAGCAAGTTCATGCTGAGCATTAGGAAAAACTCATCCACCTGGAGGGTAGTGCAACACTGGAACCAGATATTGGGAGACTGGGAATCCTCATCTTTGGAAGTTTACCAGACTTTTCTAGACACAGCTGCAATCAATTTGATCCAGTGCTGTTGACAGCACCACTTTGAGTGGGAGGCTGAGTGGAGACCTCCTGGGGTCCGTTCTCACCAGTATAGCTATGAACTTGTGAAATTAACTGCACAACCTGTGTGCAATAGATCTGATACTATAGAACTCCTTTCAGCCTGGGGGCTCAGGGTCAAGGCTGCAGCGTGTCAGTATTCTGCTTGCACCTGGGGCTGTCTAGTATGTCTTCATCCCCCTTTTAATCATTGGGTTGCAAGAGTGATCACTCAAATCACTACTGAGATTAGCAAACAATCCTTACTTCTTGTGAGCACCTCTGGCAGCATAGGAAAGGTGTGTATGAATTTACATAGGGGTGCGCTCATGGTAAGGTTCTGCTGCAATCTCCTGGCAGTTGCTGGCCGAGCTGTCAGAGAGATCTGACTCCCCATTGCTCTTCCACTGCCTGTCTCACAAAGAATACCTTTGGGATGGGGTGTCAGGTTGGGATTTTAGCCTTTCTTTGGGCTTGTTATTGTGGAATTTGAACAATGCACTAAAATCACTTGCCACCCTGACTCCATATTGGTTAATACCTACCAAAGCATCTTCAGCTTACATGGGTTCTTCCAGGAAACCTTGAGCCTTAAGCAAATTAAGACAATAATTGCATATTTCTTAATATTTTCCAGCCAGATCTGCTAGTTAGTAAACATGCTGTCATCTGGAAGCTTGCAGGATTTAGAATGAGTGAGATCATTGATCATAAGCCCCTTTAGAAGATTAATTTACCTCTATGCTATCTGCAGTTCAGCTTGCTCAGCAGAACAGTGAAGGAAGATGAAGATTAGAAGCACTGCCTTCCACTCATCACTAGCAAATTATCATAAATAACTATCCTTACAGCAACAATAAAGGAGCAGATGATCAAGTATTTGCCTGGAGACATATATGGAGCCTGAATATTTAGCTTAATTATCTCAGAAATGTGAGAAGTCAAGAGTATTGCCTCAGCTACAGCTGTTGGGAGATTTTCCTTTCTTACAATAAAGACTTTTACAAGTTTAAGCTATTTACTATGTTTCAATAGTTTTGCACAAAATATGAAACGAGAAGTAAAAATCTCAGCATTTTAAGTTGATCGTACTTGTTTTACACTGAGGGCTGGAATCCCGACTACACTCCAGTTAAATATTTAACTTCTGCCTACTTAAAATTTACTCTAAAGATAGACTTGATGAATGTATCTGCCTTCCTTCCTTCATCTGAGATGTTGTGGCCCCCAGTGCTGCGACTGTCTCACAAGCAGCTGCATTTCCGAACTGCAAAACCTCACACATAACTTGTCAGAAACAAGAGGGGATTTTGACAGGCAGCACGGATAGCAACAGATGAACTTAAAAATGTCCTCAGATTTGCTCTTTCAAGGCTTTATTTTCAGTTGCTGATGATTATTTTCCAACTTCTTTCACCCAGCTTGGATTTTTCTGTCCTTGGTTGGTTTCCTTTGAAAACTCCCAGCCAAAACATGATGCTTAAAAGAGGCTAAGCAATGTCACCTCGCCATATTAAAATGTTCTGTGTTGGAGCTTCAGTATTCTCCTATCCTGAAGCAGACCTTTGATGTTTGGAAAGAGGGCTGGCCTCTGCTGAGACTAAAAAATTCCCACAGTTGATGGTGTCCACAGCCTCTGAAAACAATCATTCACTTCAGCAGAATTTACACCTAAATCCCCCCAAAGCTCCAGATTTGCCATAATCATGAGTGGGGCTGGTGAGGTTTAGCAGGACATCCTCTGCGACTACCCCAACACCCACCACAGGCCAATCTTCCACACATCCCCCTCAAAAACGGAGGGGTGAAAGACAGTATTTCTACCACAGCAACAGGTTCCTATCTCCTCCCTCTAAGACACATGGCTTCTCTTGGTTCGCAGACTGTGTGAGACACCATACCACTGGAAGGCATTTCTGCTCCTTACGGTTTTGTGAAAATATGCAAAAGAAAGTGGGAGCTGGAATCACAGAATTAAAAAACCTATTGTATTTAGTTTCTTTTTATGTAATGTAAGTAAACACTTTATCATAATGTACATGCAAAGAAAATGGTGCAAATTGCTCAGATAACTTTATTTTGGAATTTCCCAGCGTTTAACCTTGCAATCTTAATTCCTTTTTAACATCACTCCTAGTATGTGATTCTTTAAGAGACACGATGATGATAACAGTGTAAGTGTCAATAGTTATGGGAGCATTTGAATCCTGGGCTCTCCTTTTTTTTTTTTGTGCACTGAAGCATGTAAAAACAGAAAGCACATCTACTGTAAGACTCTTCTTCTGGCACTCCCCATCTGTCATGCAGTCACCGAAGAAGGAAACACTTGAGGCCCATCCACAGTGCAGAATATTTGAGAGGCAACATCTGAGAGCCCAGAGGAAAACTGGGCACATAACCAACAGAAGGCAAGGAAGCAATGTTTTCTTGGTTTGTCTCTCCATCCCTCTAGCCCACATGAATCCCATCGTGGAAATCTCAGCTTTTCTCCTATGCACCACGAAGACAGACACATAGCCTACTGCCGTCTTTCCCTGCGATGTTACTCAGCAATAACAGGTAAAAAAATGCACTAGCAAATATGAAGCAAAAGTATATGTGAGCAACTGATGGTTTGATTTAGTAAATGAACTAAGGGGGGGAAAATGCTCTAAGAACACTTAAAAAAATTAGTACAAATCCATTTGATTTGAAGCAGCAACTTTTGCTGAGCTGAAACAAACCTCTTCCCTAGTGCTGCATTCAAGGTCTGGCTTACTGCCTGCTACTTTCCCCAGGCAGTTTGAGAAATTTTGCAAGGGGTTTTTCTCTTTCTACTCTTGAAAGTCTTCCTCTTTGTGTAGAAAGTACTTAAATAGTTGTTGAATTTGCGAGGCGAGTACTCGGAACATGAGGCTGTCTCACACAGTGGGTATTTCATAGTTTGATACAATATTGACTAAATTCTCAGAATAACATAGTTTTGCCCAGTAGCCAAGGAACTAAATTACTTTTTTGAAATGTTGGAATCACTGGTTGAAACCTAAGCTCCAGAGAGGGCAGAAAAGGACATTTCAGACACATCTAGCTAAAGGCTAATGAACAGTCTCTCCTGGGTGGTTTGTACAATGGAGGGTGGATGTCTGTTCGAGACCTGCATTAGTCAAAGCTACTCCTGGAGAAAATTTATCAGATTTGTGTAGGCATCCCCTACAGACCAAGGTCTAAAGGCCCTAAATCCTTCTCACTGACAGCAAAAGGCTTGATGGACTTACATCCCATGAAACTGAAATAAGACCTGAGTGAATCAGCTACAAAAGCTACATGCAAATTCAAAACAGAGTACCTATTCCAAGAGGCAGGCCCTCAAGGGCAACCATCAGGTCCTCAAAAAGCCTATATACTGCAGTGAAGCCTTTTGACCCCTGGGCACGGGTCCAAGCTGGCTGAAGGTGCAGCACCCTTCGTAGATACCCTCTGTAGTCATCAGGAGGTTACTGTTAACAGAAAGAAGGAAGGACATGGCTTTTTTTTGTACCTGGGACACTGCCATCCTCAGCTCAGCATGCTGACAAAGAGGGGCTAGCCTATCGTATCAGCTGTCATGCCAGAGTGTGGACACAGGGAGTATGTGCTATTTCCAAAAGAGGGGCTGGAAACACTAGCAAAACAGCAAAGTAGAGTGTATGAAGCAACTAAATTTAGGTGAAAAGCTAAATCCAACAGGGGCAATGACTTACAGATGTGAGTTTCACTGACAGTGACAGACGTTTAGGTCAATGTACTTCAGCATCACAAGGTTCCATGTCAGGCACAGCCATTTACCAGGACTAGATCTAACCTGTCAAGAGGACTGCTCACTGCAATCCCCTACTACTGGAGAGCTCACCATAACAATATGGTTGTGCTTGTGTTGCTGCCTTGCTTTCAATAACAAAACCATCTCAATCATCATTAGGTGAGGCGGCTCTGCACAGTATTTTGCTGCTCCCTGAAGACATACCTCAAATTCCACTTAAGTCCAACTGTAGATACCTGACTGCTGTATTATTTGGTTAACCTTATAGCTTTAGGCAGTCTTTAGACACTAAGGCAGCCAGGCAGTAATGATTTAATAAGCTTTTTAAAATATTAATAAAAACTACTCCAAAGACTGCACATGCTTGTCATTTTGCTGAGACTAAACTAATTTTTCAGCTCCAGAATAAGGAATTTGTTTAAACTAAAGAGCTCTGGTCTTTCCGGTTTGTGATTGTTTTTTTTCTAAGATACAAGCCAACTGAGTATTAAATGAACCCAGTGTGGGAAGAAGAGGAAAAAGTGAAATTAAAATTTATTTATATAGTGAATGCTCCACACAAGGTTCATAAAAACAAAGCATATTATGAAAAGTGAATTAAAATCCAATTTCTTCCAGTTTGAGAGTCTGATGAGCTAATTTAGCAATGTTTTCTCAAACTCAACCCCTGGAGTCTCCAGAGAAGGTGGATACCTGAGAGACGCACCTTCAGACCACCTGCTCCCTATTTCATTCTCCTTCACAGCACAGCTCTGCAGCCTGAGTGGCACAACAGCACCAACAGCCACCTTCACCAAACCTCTTTGAGGTTCTCCCAGGAAAGGTAAGCCACCTTGCAATGATCTGGTGTGTCTTGCAGTGATCTGGTGTGTGCCATCACTGTCCGCAGGATGAGAACAGAGCTGCTTAGCTTTGTGCCATAAGCTTTCTTTATGCAATAGGCAATGGCACTTCCCCTTCACCTCCTTAGTTAGAGTCTCATAGCAGAAAGAGGATCTGGTTTGACATTCCAGGTGTCTGGGAGGTGCATTGGTATGCCGAGAGTGAAGTCAGATAACCAGAGGCTGTTCACAGCATTATGGCAACGCAAGCAGTTATCTGCAGCAGATTAAATCCTGTCAGTGTCCTACATACAATCTGTAAGTTTATGCCGAATAATATTCGGTGTCTTCTTACAAGAAACATTGTTAAAAAGTCCTGCTGACTTCCAACAATGCCTACCACAGGGACAAGGTCTTCTGGCAGCACAAATTGGGAAAATTCCCAGGCATACTTGATTCCAGGGCTTCAGAAGTGCCAAGTTTTGGATGTTACTTCACTTTATCTGAGACTGTCTTTATCTGGACCCAACGCTGTACATTTCTTAATGATGTGTGTATCTAGCCTCATGTTTTTCCTCATCCATATGTCAGATCCTGAGCTACTTAGATATGTTTGCTTAAGTCTTGGACGCCACCAGTTCCAAGCAGAGGACAGGAAAAGCACGGGCCTTATAAAAATAGTACCTTTAGCTCAGTCCTCTTCCGTTGTTTTTTCCAAGCATTTTATTATAAAATCTTTCATTTTTGGTAGATCAACCAGCTTAATTCCTAACTTCATAATTTCTTTGAAACATAGGTCCATGAGCCCTTTGCATGAAGGTATGCACTGTATTTTACGATTTTGGCCAAATTAACATCTAATTTCCAAACCCTGCTACAAAATAAAAATTCTTTAAATTAACTGAAGTAAGTCTTGCTACGGGATGACTTCAGATGGAGGGAAAATTTCAGGATTTGTTCCATTTACCAGTGATCTTTGGTAATACCTCAGGGAACAATTGCCAATAAATTGCAGTAGATTCTGTGTTTCACAGAAATATAATTTTGAGACTTCCAATGTACAAAACAGAGGTTTGATCATTATACAACATCACGCAGATCTAGCTTTAGCCTGAAAGCACTGGAAGGCCACAGTTCCCTTGTATACATAATGTATCCAGCAGTTAGAGGGGAGTTTGTGAACTGAGAGCATCCTATGGCCTTCTGAATCAGAAACAACCACACTGGCTCTATTGCAATAAAATGTTTATAAAGGTCAAGAGGCTCTGACTTTTGTCTCTGTGCCTTCCTTAGGCTTCTGTCAAGACTAGTACAATCATTGTTTCAAAGCTCTGTGATTCTTCTTTGTACTTTAAAAGCAAGAAATATCCTTTGAATGGTAGGGGCATTACAAATGTAATTTCAAACTTCACTTAACACATAGTAACATATTGGTACTTTTATGAAACATGGGCCAAGTATGCTTCCAAACAGAGAATGATTTTATATTCCAGTGGGTATACTATTCATTTTGTAGTGTGTTAACTGTAATTGCTCCCTAAGCTCAAAGCACTCTAACACACTTTCTCAAATCACATGCAAAATGGACTCCCAGAAATTATTGTAAAATTAAGTGTTTCAAGAAAAAACAGTCTCCAGCTACCCAAGCTCTTCAGATTGCAAATCCAGCCTTGTTCTAATACAATTAAATTGTTTTTCTTTCATACAGACTTCTCGGGAAGGAGCTGGTATGTCGGTGGTTGAATATACTCAGTTCAATAAATGTAAATATGAAGAGAATTTTTATGCAAAGCTTTTGTTGGCTTGTTGCACTGGTGGATTAAAAATTGGCAGTTACACCAGTTTCCTCTTTCAGAAACTGAGCTATTTTCTTAATTTAGATTTTACAGTCCTCTAAGATGCTAGGAAATAAAAGGAACCATTACATCCTTTTCTGTCATAACGTGGAACTCCCTGTGGAAAATACTATTCTTCAGTATTATGAAAAAAATAGGAAGATAATTTAGGCTGAGTTCAGATATGAAAAAAATCTTCTAAAGCTTCAAATCTTCTCCTAAACACCCCTGTGTTTATTAACTCTCAATGTTGTCCCAGAAACCCCACCAAACAGGTTTTTTCATGCGCTTCCTTGTAATTTCTCCTCTTGGACTAAAAATACAGGAGAAAAAAAAAATCTCCTAATTCTCTACTAAAGCTCCTTGGACAAAACTGAACTACAGTGCTGACTTCAGACTCCCTTGTACCTATTCTGACAACAGTGAGGAAATGAAGAGAAATGTAGAAATTAAAACCCACACCCCCATTTGTCTATTGACTGTGTACCATAATTTAAATTCACAAAAAACACAGATGGGATATGGTCCAACAAAGCCCAGCACAGTGATCTCTGTACCTTAGGCTGTAAATCAAGAATAAATAAATATATAGTGCTCCTAAAGGCATATGATTTTCTATTTTGTATAACAGAGTGCCCTCTATGCTCAAGTGTAACTTTCTGAGCATGTAGTAAAACAGCATTTATATCCCACAAAAGCTCCTCTGCAAGGCAAAGAGACATCCTATTCCCATCAGAACTGTGGAGCAGTTCACTCCCTTAGGAAGTGCTCAGAAATGTCTGGCTGTCTACTCTGACTACACAGAGAACGGAAAATAACCAGCTCTGATAGAGGTGCCCACACTGGAAGTGTCCACACAGATGAACTTCACCAGCACTGAACTATAATCTGTGACCACACTCCTCACATAAGTGAGGAGTAAGCTTAGCATACAGGTTTGTACTCACAGATGAGCTTTGAACTCAAGGAGGCAGCAGGGACTGAAAACCTTGACTTCTGCAGCCTGCTCCTGCTCACCCAGGAGATCATTGTAGGATGGAGAATTGAACTTGGCCTGCCTACATCACTGCACTCAATATTATCACAGTTACAGAGAACCCTTTGTTGAATTCCATTGTTTCCAGTAAGAACAGCGCCTTTAATCAATGTCTAAAACTAATTATACAGGTAAAAGCGAAGGAAAAAATTCATTTAAATCAATATTTGTTTCAGTCTTGTACAGAATCTGCATCACAGCACGCCATTCCAGTGATGCAGCAATTTGTCACACATTTTAAAAAAAAAAGCTTTTGTGAAAAGCCTAAGTAAAACCCAAATGTACTCTTGCTTTTTCCCCATATAATTTCAGATGACTACTGGTTATACAGTTACTAAGTGCTAAACAACCACACTGTATTTATCAGTAGACAGAAATTCTCTTCTCAACTGTTAAATAAAAGTGATTTTCAGAAGGCAGAAAAGCAACTTTGGGGTATCTGAAAGATAAGAAAGTACTGGAAGAGAGCACTTAGCCTCATTGAACTTCAGGAGGTTTACACAGCCCACTTCTCCAGCCTGTCTAGGTCCCTTTGGATGGCATCCCTTCCTTCCAGCATAACAGCCATACCACCCAGCTTGCTGTCATCTGCAGAGCTCCTAAGGGTGCACTTAACCCCACCACCTATCTTGTTGACAAAGATATTAAACAGTACTGGTCCCAGTAGGGATCCTTGAGGGACACCACTTGCTATTGATGTCCACTTGGACATAGAGGCATTGACTAACCCTTTGGATGTGGCTATCCAGTCAATTTCTTATCCATCTAACAGTCCATCTGTCAAATCCATGTATCTCCAATTTAGCATCAAAAATATTCTGGAGGACTCTATCAAAGGCCTTACAGAAGTCCAGGCAGATGACATCCACAACTTTTCCCTTGTCCACTGATGCAGTCACTCCATCCTAGAAAGCCAGATTGTCAAGTGACAGATTGTCACTTGATTGTCAAGCCAAAAAGTCAAGTGGCTAATCTTTTTACTAAGGGTGATTTTCCTAGTAGCAGACAAGACGGTATTTTTTGCTTCCAGAATGCAGCAGCTCTGTAATTTGTTATCTACTTCTTATTTTTGGTCTGAAGAACCTTCTTATACTGCCTTTTCCCATTTAAATCTTCAAGTAACTGGCTTCTAAGAGAATCAAACATGCCCTGGACCATGCAAAGGATGATCATCTAGGAAGTCCCCTTCTTATGAAGGGTGTCACTCTGTCTAAGAGGTTGGCAAATGTACTCTAGTGATAAGGGTGAAGATTTCAAGTTAATTTTTCACTTACAGCTTGACCAAATTTTTTTCTTTTCCACAAAAAGGCTACTCCAGTGAGGAATACTGAATCTCCTTTGACTAAAACAATTACTGAAGCATATGGGCTCTTCAATCTTGCAAATGTTAGATCCTAGCAAATTAAATCCACCAAGAATGATAAATCAACAAGGCTGTACTAGGACTGTAAAGACAACAAAATCATCAAAGTCTGAAAAAGGCTGAGCAAAAGGCAAAACTTTCCCAACTGTCATGATCTTTAAAATATCTCCACTCGATAATACTCTTGCTTGGCTTTGCATTTTTGGGGAAAGTCAGCATGAAATCACATTTCATCCTGAGACTAGCAAGTGACAGTCCCTCCCATATTCCTGTCAGCAAGGAACAAATTGGATTAGGCTCAGACAACGTATGGTGTTCTGAAGATGTAAACTTACGCCAATAAGAAATAATATAACTCTCCAATTTAAACAAAGTAATGCACAAAGGAAGCCAGCAAGAGCCATACCAAACTTGAGTTAGTCATAATAGTCAGCCACAGAGCATGGGATGCCAGCAGATTTACCCAACCCCTGGTGACCATTAAAAGCATTGTAAATAAGAAGGGCAAACTTGTTTTGCTGAACCTATAAATGCCACATAACATCATGTGCTAGATCTTGGAAGGAAGATCCTAGGGAATAAAATGTGACTTTGAGTCGCCAGTCTGAATCTGATCTGTAGCAAATGCAACTTGCTATGATGTGGTGACCAGGCAGTAACATAGGAGAAATTGTGCTGCAGCTTCACTTTGTTTTCCAGCTGCTACAGGTATGCAGCAGAAAAACAGCCATCCTGGTTACCAGTAGCTGTTATCATGAGCTGGGAAAAGAGGTGGAAACTGGAAAACTGACCCATGGTCTCACCTTTCACAGAGGTCAAAATTGGACGAAGGAGGGGAGAACTAAAATCCTGCTGCTCAGTGAACTAAGGACCTTGGTTTTCAACTTCCAAATCCAGCACAAAATACACAATTCTTCCTATCATCCATAATCAGGAGTAAGTTTAAAATAGGTGCTACTGAGTCAACAGAGGTTCTCCAGATTCACACCAGCATAACAGAGGGTACTGACACATAACTACATGTATGTTACATTACAGAGGGTTGGGGTTTCTTTATCTTGCTACCTATTGCTCCATTCTTTGCAAATGGCCAGGTTTTTCACTCCTTTAAGGGTGAGCCTTATGGTAAACAGACTCTAAAGGGACTGAGTAATCTGTGTGAGCAGTCCTGGAGGATTCAACATCTGGGAGGTGTTATCTGCTGCTGGCTGTAGATCATATGCTGAGCAGAGTCTATGTACACAAACACAATTCCCTCCTCACATAGCAGCTGAGAAGAAATTGGGTAATACAGAAATGAACCAACCCTTCATAAATTTGCATGAAACCTGCAATATTCATGCGCTTAAATGTCATTCAAGGGGAATTATTTTGTGTAGAGAAAAAAAAACAGAACACAAATACTCAGAATGTGGTTTTTTGATCCCATTCTCACTTGTTGCAATCAACTTTTTGACAGCAGAGTGTTCTGAAATGATAATGCAGGGAGATCTAGCACATTTCAGTTTGGTCAGCATTACCTATTAAGAAGCTTTCAAGACTATTACAGTGATAGTACTGTGCTGTGTGAGCCAGCACAACAGCTATTATGATCTCTGGAATAGTTTGTACCCAGCCTTTTACATTAGAGCAATTTCCTGCCCGGCTGAGAAAATGCTACCCAGGACATCCACAGCATCCTTAGGCCTTGTGAACAAATAGTTCCACTGAATGAGCTGTTAAATAAAAGAGCCTCTGTTTCTGTTTAACAAACACTGAGCTAAAAAATACATCTAGTGCGACAGCAATATCACCAGGTAGGAGGCTGTGTCTACAGCACTACAATAAATACCGCAGGCTTTTCTAGCCTTTCTTCTCCATCTGTCCTAGTGTTCCTCTGAACAGTGCATATTTTGAAAGAAGAAGCTTATAGCAAATGGATGTGGATTAACAGTCTCCATGGATCTGTCAGATGTTGTAATGCATATTTCTCTAGCAAACCTGCTCTTTGTTAGCCAGCATCTTCCCCTGACAGTCCGATGGTATTTAAAAACATTGGATGCACTCTGCTAGGGGTAGTAAACAATAGCGCCAACCAATATGAGCACCTGATAATTATTAATGTATAGTGCCAAACTAAAACAAATACCATCCATTTATGTATATAATAGACATAAATGAAAGAGTCAAAGCAGAGAAGGATGTATCACAAGTTCAGTTCCCCAGGGCTGAGTATTAGGGCCAGGTCTTTTTAATCTCTACCAATGATCTGGATGAGGGGATTGAGTGAGCCCTCAGCAAGTTTGCAGATGACACCAAGTTGGGCAGGAGTGTTGATCTGCTAAAGGGTAGGAAGGCTCTGCAGAGGGATCTGGACAGGCTGAATGAATGGGCTGTGGTCAATTGCATGAGGTCCAAAAAGGCTCAGTACTGTGACCTGCACTTTGATCACAACAACCCCACACAACACTACGGTCTGGGGGAAGAGTGGCTGGAAAGCTGCTCAGCAGAAAAGGACCTCAGGGTGTTGGTCAACAGACAGCTGAACATGAGCCAGCTTATGTCCAGGCAGCCAAGGAGGCAAACAGCATCCTGGTTTGTCTGAGAAATAGTGTGTCCAGCAGGACTAGGACAATGATTGTCCCCCTGTACTTGGCATTGGTGGGGCCACACCTCGAATCCTGTGTTCAGTTCTGGGCTCCTCACTACAAGAAAGACATGGAGGTGCTGGCACAGGTCCACAAAAGGGCAACAGAGCTGGTGAAGGGTCTGGAGAACAAGTCTAATGAGGAGCAGCTGAGGGAGCTGAGGTCGTTCAGCCTGAAGAAAAGAAGGTTCAGGGGAGAACTTACCTCTTTCTATGACTACCTGAAGGGAGGTTGTAGTGAAGTGGGGGTTGTTCTCTTTTCCCAAGTAACAAGTGACAGAACAAGAGGAAATGGCCTCAGGTTTTGCCAGGGGAGGTTTAGATTGAATATTAGGGAAAATTTGTTCACTGAAAGGGCTGTCAAGCATTGGAACAGGCAGCCCAGGGAAGCAGGTTACCATCCATGGAGGTATTTAAAAGATGTGTAAATGTAGTGCTTAGGACATGGTTTAGTGGTGGACTTGGCAGTGCTTGATGTATGGTTGAACTTGATGATCGTAAGTGTCTTCTGTAACCTAAAAAGTTTTATGATCCTATGTGTGAAGAGAGGGGCAGGGAGAAGAGAGAAAGAAGAAAATCAATTTTCTGGATTCCCAGAATAAAGAGCAAACAGCAGCAACTGTACCCCAGCTGAGAACAAGTGAAGAATTGACATCATTTAGTAGAGACCCACAGTACATTTTTCACCAGTTGCTCTGGATAAAATCACACATCAAAGAAAGCCATTCCAGTACTGGCTGATGAAACCTGACAATGGAAATCTCGGTATACCAGTTCTGGCACAGCTATGTCTTGATCTCTTCAGGTAGGATTCAACTCACAGACTAGTATGGCTAAACTTAGAAGTCTACATGTGCATTAGGTATCTCAGCTCCCTTTGCTGTCAGTAGAGATATAATCAAGTCAGTCAGGGAGCCCAAAGAGAGAGTCAGTTCACTATAAAATAGATAGGGATATACATGGCTGTCTGAACTCCCCTGCTTGTATTGACCAGAAGCTTGACTCCTGGCTACAGAAAAGCGTCTTGAGCTGCTTTTAAGTATCCCAACTTCAGTGGCTACCCCAGAAGACAAGGGTCCTTCACAGGTCTTCTATAATATCTGCCATTCCCATGCAACTCTCCTGGATACCCTGGTACACCTAAATAGCAATAGGCACCTAAGTTTCATCAATTTAATTCCATGCTAAAGCTCACTACTGAGATTTAAGGGGCAGATCCTGAATCCTGCAGACAGAAAAGTACATAATATTTTAAGAAATGTGAAAAACAAGTGTCTTTTTACTCTTACTCTGCTGCTATGTATGCTCCAGCCTATGTTTCTATTTATCTATCTTCATGGTTTTTTCAGGCATTCCACAGAGCTTTAACTGTAAGAGCCTCATTAGAAGCAACTCCTTATATATTAAAGCCTCACATATCACAGATGGAAGAGGTTAATAACCAACAAGTATTTTTATTTCTGCTTCGTATATAGTTATATTTGTTCTGCAAAGAGGAAAATGCAAATGTACTTTCATGCAAATGTAACCTTTCTACTTGTAAGAGCTGAATGAAAAAGGTGTCAGCATCAGTTCATTTTATAATAAATTTTATGGCATCTAGAAGTTGTGTAGATGGAAAGCTGAGGAGTTTTGTTCCAGAATTACCAAGGAAAGCAGAAAAAAATGCAAAATCTATTCTTACTTTTCATCATGCAAGTTCTTGGTAAATACTGTTAGGCTTCACAGTGGTGGTATAGAAACATTTCCAGGAAGCACACTTGTAACAGCAGATCTGACAAAGATAGTGGCACGTTTCTTCTATTCCTCTTAGACAAGAAAAAGACTGATGATTAGCACCTTCTTAAAATCATTTGGAAAGCCAACACTCAAACCATTACCTATATTCCATGAAAAATCTCCAGTTATTTTCAAAGATCTCTGGAAGTGGTGCCAAGAATATAACTGTGACAAAACTAATAGGTGGGATAGGCTGCTGGATCAAATTCAGTATGATTAAATCATTGCAATTTTTTTTAATTGCAACTCTATAGTGTTTTATTGTGCTTGACACACAACAGATCCTACTCTGAATATCTTCCTGCTGGTCAACAGGTAAGCAGAGTCCTGTGCATTTTCCATAGGCAAGTAAGAGAGTGGCTGTGGATAGCCTGGCTGCAGCCTGGCTGCAGGGGGAAGGTGAGGAGGAAGAGAGGCTTTTAGCATCCGGTCAACTTGCAGAGTTAAGAGAGAAAGGCTGAACAAAAAAAAGGAAAGAAATGCATAAATGGAGGAAAATTAAAGAAAACCTGCATATGGGATGGTCACTCAGTCATTTGAGTTGATAAATCCTAGATGGTTTTTATTCAGTGCTTACTTCATGGAAGATGTCTGCACAAATTCACTTCAAAGCTTTGGTTGACTTGATGCCCCATTACAGGACATAAGAAGTGAAAAGGATTCAGAAAGAACTGAAGTAATTAAATTTTAAGTCTGCATTTGAGCAGCAGAAGAAACCCAGAAAAATTCAGCAGAGCAACACCTACAAGAACCTTCACAGAGGACAAAAGGTCAGCAATATCTGATGAAACGCTGGCTACATACGAGGTGCTTCACTGATTTTAAGTCCAGAAGTAAAATTTACAGTCCACTCTGATTCAGAATTTCACCAAAGAGCTTCCACCATGAGCAATTATTTACAAAGGTACAAAATTCAATTTATGTGGCTATAGAAAGGCTATGCTCAGTCACCAAAATAGTGGTAATAGCTGAAGTTATGCATGCAAATTATGTAATTTAGGATTAGCTTGAACATAGAAAAGAACGGGCTGAAAATGCAGACCAAAGGTGATTGGCAGAAAGCATAAATAAACATTAAAATTATTTGGCAACCTCTTAATCATGTACCTGTTATGGTGGGTATAGCCAAAAGACAGAGTTGTTAGCATTTGTACATTTATACTTTTTGGGAAAAAAATACCCTTTTGACAAAATACATAAGTACATCATGAACAGCAAATTAGTTTATTTACTAGGGAGCCTTAGAGAGACAATGAGCTGTTTTTCAGATTACATGCCTACATGGAAATGGCTCTACCAAAAAAGACCAGGGGTCCATCTGGATCAACCACCTGCTTCTGGTATCAGGAGGAGTGAAAACATGCCATGTAATGTACCCAGAGTGCTATGCCAAGCTGTGTCACAGGGAGAAAATCTCAGCCCCAGCCTGAGATGACAAACACGCTTTGCCTTCGAATCCTATTCGATTTATCCAATGCTCTTTATTCCACTTGATGCCTTACATTTTATTTAAGTCTAGACTGGAATCTTTTAAAATGTCTCTGCACAGAATATTTCATTTCTGTGCCAGTCAATGGAAGATTTAAATTTGCCTCTGGGACTGAGCAGTTTAGATCAGAAACTACTGATCAGGACTGTGAACCCATTGTTTGTTACTGTGCTCAGTGCTTTATCAGCATTTCACTGCCTAACTTGGAAAACCTCTCCCCTTCATGGGATTAGACAAATTCATCACTGTTAGGACAGCGTATGTGGTCTCTTGTTTCAGTTCTGCATAAGGCTGGACCTTTTCAATGGTGGGTAGCACCTATCTTTTTAACCCAAGTTGCTACAGGTTGAAAACCTGCCCCAGGGAGCGCGAGCTAACAGGAGTGCAGCGAACAGGCCGGGTTCGAGGCAGTTCGCGCGGGCAGCGAGCGTGGTGGTGAGCGCTCGCCGTGTGACCCGGGCCGGTCTGGGAGCTCTGCTCGGGCTGCCCCGGCGGTGGCAGCGTCGGCCCCAGACAGAGCCGATGAGAGGGGAGGCTGCAGCGCAGAGCTCGGAGTGCAGAGAGTGCCTGCGCTGGTCTCCTGAG
>WYDI02039211.1:0-19482 GCA_009867235.2 Psittacus erithacus
GGGGGGGGAGCGGTGGGTAGTGGTGGGCGCGATTGGGGAAGAGCAGGCTACATGGTTTTCTAATTTACAACTAAGCTTATACCACATCACCAAGAAAACCTGATGTATTTTTCTGATGTCTCTTGTGCTCACTCTTCCATCTTTCCTTTTTATCTCTCAGACCTGATGGCCTTCCTGAAATACAGATTACTAAACACTCAATAGTCTATGCTCTCCTCCCAGCTAAGACACCAGGCAGTAGGAACAATGAAGTTGGTGTTCAGATATCAGCCAGAGCTTTCGAAAATCCCAGAGGTGCTTTCTAGTAAAAGAAGCTGTTTTCAGAAAACCAGATTTGTATCTGCATGTGTATAATAAGAGACACTTCCTTTCTCTGGCAGGTAGATGCTTTCTCCTGCCATAATGGAATAATGAGAGAGTGAAAATTCAAGAACTGTGCTTAATAAGGGAAGAGCAAATGTATTTACCAAATGCAGAAAAATGTGAAAATGTACCATGTTGAAAAGGGCTTTTCTGCAAGCCCCCGAGCCACACAGTGTCAAAGCAAATCCTACCTGGCCCTCGATTCTACTCCTGAGAGCAGATGATGGGGAATGCTTTGAGAAGAGTGCAGCATATGCACTGTTTCAACAATCTTTGATTTACAGCAGTTGCATCATGTTTATGGACATAATATTTACAGATTTTAGGACATTACATCATGTTGTCTAATGCTTTTTCAAACTTTTGTTTTTGCCTTTGCAGGTTTCCGCAGGAGCTTCCATAGCCTGTGTAGTAATAAGCAGTAAGGCAAAACTTTTATTTTTGTTTCTTATAAATCCGCTGCCTGAAAATGTCATTGGCTGCCCTTAGATTTTGTGCACTGAGAAATAAATTACACTTTTCTACATATCATCTTATGACTTATAGCTGTATATCTGTCTACTGCCTGCTTCTTCTATAGTAAATTTTTTCAAACTGAAAAATCCTTCTTTGTCTAATCTCTACTCAGCTTCCAAGCCTTTGCTTTTTCATCTTGCCCCTCTCCACCTAATTGTAGTGTATCTTCCCTAATGTAATTCCTTATGCTCTGTCATATCTCATGAGTGCTGAGTTTCTGTTCAGTGTTTTGCACAAGGACACTGTATTCTTCTTCTGAATTAAATAGCAATTTAGTAATTAATTTATGTAAACATACATTCGCATGTATGTATATTGACAAGGGTTTTTTTTTCCAGTTGTATTACATAGCATTCACTGATTTTGAATTTCATCTACTGTGCACTTACCTTGAACCACAAGAGCCCTCTGTGACTTTTCACAGTCACCTTTCAATTTCACTACTGTGAATATTGGAGCATACTTTATCATCTCACCCTTCATCCTGAATTTCATTTATCTGTAATGTAAGGAGCATACATTTTACCTGTTGAAGTTGTAGAACAACAATATATCTTGAAACTAATTGGAACTAATATGTGGAGAGAGACATTTTTAGACTTCAGCCCCTGATGTCTTATTTTGTTGCCAGTGTCTTTTTGGAACTATCCACAATGAAATCCCAAACTAACTTTTTGATATGGGTAGGTATATCTCAAGCATCCACAAATCCCACTGCTTATTTGTCAGTTGTAAAGACTCTGGAGAGTTTTATTGTTTCTGAAACACACACAAATTCACAGTAATTAGTAGATGATTAGCAATTATTAGACTTTTTCTAGTCTTTCATCTTTTGACCAGAAACTATGTACAATAAGAATATTTTCCCTTTAAATGATATTTTTAGTTGGTTTTCAACCTGCCAAGCTTACTCAACTAGCTGCAACTGCCCAGTTCACCTCCTGTTTGGGCCTGCAGGGAGCATTTCTTGCTGATCAGGTTGTTCCCTCTGCAGCTCCTGCACTGACCAGGGTTTTCTTTCTGCCTGTGGAGTGCCTATTTGAACTTGGCAGAGAAACCATGTGCACACTTGTGCAATCAACGCAAACATAAAATCAAAGCCAACCAAATTACGAGGGTCTGTCTGCATCTCCATAGCAGGAACAGTTTGTCAGCCAAGTGTTTAATATGTGTCTGTTTCTGAAGTGAGTCTGTCTCCATGTCTGGTCTGTGGGTTTGCCATGTCATTTCTTTTTTGCATCCAAGCCAGTTTACTGTTTATAGAACCAAGGGGCAAGAAGTTGCCTTGGAGCCTCAAGGTATTATTAGCCCAATAATGTACTGCTCTGCTACTCTTAAAGGGTTGTCTTCTTTTCTTCTGTTAAAAAATAACTGAGTCACAGAAACACAAAATTCAGGTTGGAAGGTACCTCTGGAAATCATCTAGTCCAACTAGTAAAGCAGGTTCACCTAGCGCAAGTTGCACAGGATTGTGTCCAGGTGGATTTTGAATATCTGCAGAGAAGGTGACTCCACAGGCTACTTAGGCAGCCTGTTCCAGTGCTCTGTTAGCCTCAAAGTAAAAAAGTTTTTCCTCATATCCTGATAGAACTTCTTCTATTTTGGTTTGTGCCCATTGCCCCTTATCCATTGTCCCTATACCCTTATAGTCGTTGGGCACCACTGAAAAGAATTTGGCTCCTTCCTCTTGACACATGCCCTTAAGATTATTTGTATGCATTGTTAAGATCTCCTATCAGTCATCTCTTCTCCAGGCTAACCAGGTCTAGGTCTCCCAGCCTTTCCTCATAAGAGAGCTGCTCCACTCTCCTAATCGTTTTCATAGCCCTTCACTGGACCCTCTCCAGTAGTTCCTTGTCTGTCTTGATCTGGGGAGCCCAGAACTGGACACAGTACTCCAGATTTGGTCACACCAGGACTGAGTAGAGCAAGAGGATCACCTCCATCTGCCTGCTAGCCACACTCTTCCTAATGCACCCCAGGATACCATTGGCCTTCTTGGCCACTAGGGCACATTGATGGCTCGTGGTTAACCTGTCCACCAGGACTCCCAGGTCCTTCTCCACAGACCTTCCTTCCAGCAGGTCAACCCCTAATCTGTATTGGTGCCAAGACTGGAGGCATTTACTATTAAGGAGGATTTTACCAATAGCACTCAAACTATAGTGGTGCCAGGATGGTCTGACTAAAGAAGGGATCTTTTGTGAGATGCAGTACAGGTGTGAAGTAAACAAAAGTCCTGTACAGATCTGAGTCCTCTGGGGTACACAGCTGGTGTACAGCAGAGGACTGTCAAAGATGAGCAACTGCAGTATGGACAGGCTGAGGGTGTCATCAGAGATGACAGACCAAAGCAGAGAGGGCACAAGTCCTTCCAAAGGGCTGCAGTGGACCACAGATCTGTTTGGAGGTGTGAAAGGTGGGTGTACAAAATCAGCTAGATGATTGAAGAGATCTTGCTCTTTGTGTGGTGGAAAGATCTCGGGGCCTTGTGGTCTCCCTCAGACCTTTGTGAAAGAGCAAACTTGAGATGGGTGGTTCATGAAGTTTCCTTCTTCAATCTTCGTAATTCCCAAAGTCAAAATGAGATAGTCTCAAAACTGTTGGCTTCCTGCACTTTTTTTTTTCCTTTCAAACTGCTGCCAAAGTTCTTTGCTTTGTGTGATCATAATTGGAATGTCACAGACATGACCTAAATCTTTCCATCCAAGATCTTCCTTCCTAAATCAGGGTCACTGTTTTTTTCCATCCCCTTTTTACACTAGCCTCCCAGACAGGAATGAAAATCCAGGGTTTTCTTTTCCAGAGCAGAGATCCTTTTAATACTTTGCTCGTGTGGTTTTCATGATCTCTGAACTGTTACTGTGCAGCATTTCTGTACATTTTTACATACTTGAACTCTAGAGAGTTGTATGACTTCTGAAATTATGTCAGCATGTGTCAGCATCTGCATTGGCCTGCCATTAAAGTGCTCATATCCCTTGTCTCAATAAGGGTGCTGCTATGAGCCCTTGACCATGATGCCCACAGAGAGGTATGTGCAGGCACATGTGTATGTAATGTATATTGCAGCCACACAGAGCCTGGACTGATCAGCCTACGATCTTCTATGCTCTCTGCTGAGGTCTGTGATGGAAGTGGGGGGAAAAAATAAAAGTGCAGCTGAACTTCCTGTATTTGTAAATCAAAAGTGAGTGGTTCATCAGTTTGTTCTTTCAGGTGAGACAGTGAGAGCTGGTTAACCTCAGGTGCAATAGAAGCAGGTTGAATTCATTTTGCAGGACCACAGGGAGCTTGATGGGGGAGCTATGTGGGGCCATGGAGGCATTCACAGTGAGGGGCCTGGGGCACTGCTGCCTCACACAGTGCTGCCTCACTTCATGCTGCCCTGCTGGCCATTGAGCAGCCAGATTCAAAACTCTTCCCCCAGGGCCACTGCTTCCTTTTGCTCAGGTGGATGCTTCTGTATTTCCCCATAGCCTGTCAGGTACATTTCCAACTTGTAGTGGAAGCATTGTGGCTGCAGGCTGAGCCAATGTGTAAAGCATTGAGAATAAGCAGCTGCTT
The DNA here is from genome assembly GCA_009867235.2 of Psittacus erithacus. Lineage (NCBI taxonomy): Eukaryota > Metazoa > Chordata > Aves > Psittaciformes > Psittacidae > Psittacus > Psittacus erithacus. Next base: position 4,447 of record WYDI02039211.1, read on the forward strand.
GCCTTGGAAAAGGGATGTGTTGTTTGGTAACTTTTAGAGCAGCTGTGTTATGCAGCCTCTGTATGGGAGGTAGTTTTTGACATAGGATAGTGTAATTTTGTTTAGACTGTTGTGGAAGCAGAAGGCTGTGACACTAGTCCAGTGCTAGTGCTGTACTAACCTGAGCAATGTAAAGGAGAGAAAAGTTCTTCATCAGTAGAAGTGACTGCTTTGTGGTTTAGCAAAATCAAATCTGCTCATTCACAACAGACTGACGCTGTTGTACACTTGTGACAAAAAAAGCCATTTGTGTTAGTAAGAGAGGTGGCTTGCTGGGAGTAGGCATGATAAGGTTAATATTGCTTTGGTGTATCATAACAAACTTAGATCTTACTGCCCATGCAATTTATGGAAAGAATCTGGATGCTGGACATTGCATGTAGGTGGCAGGTGGAGAGAGAAATTCTGGCACAAATAGGAGGTATTGTCAGTACAAAAGAAGGCTGATTAGGATAGCATAGAGAAATATCTGGCTGAACTTGAAAATGAAGTGATAGTGACTATGGAGATGGAGAATAGGATTTCAGCCAAAAACATGAAGATGAGCTTCATTTCCATAAAGTAAGAAATTATCATAAAGAACAGTAATTGATGTCCCCAGCTGAGCAAGCTGCTCAAGCAAGGATAAATCTAGAAACTACATGGAATGCAAAGATAGCATGAATATCTAAGGAGCCCATGTCCCAGAGCCTAGTTATGGATAAAAAGCTGAAACGACACATGGAAGGAAAACAAGTAGTGAAGGGAAAAATTCTTAGCTTCAGAAGGAGAACAGCTGTGGAGGATGTGGAGATGCTATGCTTCAAAGAAGTACTGTAGGTTGATGTATGGCCAAAATACTGAATTAATGTCTTAAGTGAGTTTTCAGTACAGCTGATATATAAAGTTAACGTCAGAGTCTGTAGTAAAAATGAGAATACAGCAAGGAAAATTCAGCATCTGGAGTGGGAGCAAAATGTAGGCTGAGTATGAATGGAAGCAAAATGTATGCAAATACCATGGTCCCTAAGTAAGCTTTTTCCTTATCTATTTTTCATTAACTTGTGGAATTTTTATTAATCTGTAAATTTGGGAACAAAGTAGCAAATACAGTGTCTGTCTTCAGAAATGGGAACACCCCTTTCCCCCCCCCCAAGTTTATATGTTTCCTAATTTGCTGCCAAAAGTATCAAGTCTTGATAAGACTTGATAAGTCAAAAGGAAGGATGGCTGAGGGTGAGAAAGCAGCAGAAGCGGATAAAGATAAAATCTTCACATACACACCCCCCTACAAGCTGAATTTCACATCTGGGGGTTTTGCCCCCAGTATTATATAGAGGTGTCAACTGGAATAAAGAAACTGCATGAGTTATGCTGTCTCTTCTGCTGTTATCAGAAGCCCTGGTGCTCTGTAGTCTGCCTTACTTATGCACTTCTGGCTTAGCAGATGGCCACATTTCAGAAGAGAAAGGAATTTTTCCAAGACTGGCAGCAGTTGCAGTGTGAAATGTAGCCATCTGCCAACCACCAGCAGGGAGTTTCACCTGATAAATTTCCTTCTACTGCTAAGCAGATAGAATTTTTGTTTGCTTGTTTGTTTGTTTCTAAACGTGTCTTATGCTGTGACTTAGAACTGACTTTAGTAACACAAAGTATAGGTCACTCTTTGGCTAATAGTAAGAATTTTCTTGGGAACTCCTAATTTGGAAATGGGGGAAAGGAGAACTTCAGTCTGTTAAAGATGTAATGCAGCTGCATAGGAAGCACATTCAGCTCCTTGCTTCATCATATGTAGTCTTTACATTTTGAAAGATTTCTTATTTTCCCTTTCTTATTGTTTCATGAGAAAGAGAGAACGGCAGAAGCAATGCTGAAATGTACTGTGTTCCTACTTTGTCACTGTTTTGTAAATCCCTGTGCAAATGACTTATTTTACATGGGTTTAAAATAAAATTTAAAAAAAAATTAAAAAAGAATAAATTAAATTATAGCCAGAGCAACTTTGTCACTATTGTGGAGATTTTTAGTTTGTACTCACAGTGATTCCCTGGAAGCATCAAAATATAGAATACAGACTTCAAGGGAAAAACAAAATTCCGAGAAGGGGTGCTCACCCCTGCTTATTTAAGCAGATGGTTAAGAGTAGGACTGAATTGTTGTCCTCATGTTTTATTGTACAAACTTATGAAGTCTATTTCCATGTGACTTTCTATGATTAATGGCCTTGTTGCAGTAAATAAAATAGTTGGCACAGATTAAAAATAATCATAACAAATTGTGCAGGACTATTGTGCAATAATGCAGACAGGCATGAAGACATAGAAAATTTCAACTCTTGCCTAGGCCTAATGAGTTGTATACTTCTTCACTGTCTCATTCCTCATTGGGTGTAACCTTTCTGTACCCTGAAGTATAAGAAAAGTCTCTCATAGATACAGAAAGGAAAGCAAAAATTGAAAGAGTTTGTTTCCCTCATGACTTAAATTATCTCATTGTTCAGACAAGGGAAAATACTGCTGTTCTGGTTAGCGATTTGTTTACATTTTGCTGACTCTGATTAACCTTGGCTTTCTACCATGTCATCACCTTGCCATGCGCTCAGGCCCCCTCCTCAGCAAGACATGGGGAGAAAATAAGAAGAAAGAGCTCATGGGTCAAGATAAGGACAGGGATTTACAGCAATTACCAGCGCATGCAAAACAGACTTAACCTGGGGAAGATTAATTCCATTTATTGCCAGTGAATAACAGAGGAAAATAGTGACAAATAAGAACAAAGTTTAAAAAAAATTCTTCCTGCCTCCCTTTTCCCAGGCTCAGTTCACTCCTGACTCTTCCATGTCCTCCTGGCCAAGGCTCACATTGGGGTGAAGAATAGGGACTGTGGTCAGTCCGTAACACTTTATCTCTGCTACTCCTTCCTCCTCATGATGTTCTCTTTCTTCAGCATGGGGTCCCTCCCATGAGTATGCTGCTTCCCTGCCCATGGCAGGGGAGTTGGAACTAGATGATCTTAAGGTCCTTCCCAACCCTAACTATTCTATGATTCTATGATTCCCAAACTTCTCCAACACGGGCGGTTCCCGTGGGCTGCAGCTCTTCAAGAACTGCTCCAGTGTGAGTCCTTTCCACAGTGAATAGTCCTTGAGGAGCAGATTAATCCTTTATGGGTCCTCCCTGGCCACAATTGCTGCTGGCAAGCCTGCTTCTGTGTGGGCTCCTCTGCATGGGCTGCCGGTGTTGTGGTTTAAGCTCAAACAATAACTCAGAACCATGCAGCCGCTCACTCACTCCCTCTCCTGAAGGGATGGTAAGGAGAATCAAAAGAATGTAAATCCCACTGGTTGAGATAAGAACAGTCCACTAACTAGGGTATAACACAAAACCACTACTGCTGCCACCAATAATAATAATGATAAGGGAAATAACAAGGGGAGAGAATATAAAACTAAAAGGGGAAAGGAAAAAAAAACAACAATTATCAGCGTACTCTTAAAAGTCGTCCATCAGTTACATGGGACTCCAATACTGCAGCATGCATGCTTGTGCAACGTGCTGCCTAGACAGGACTGGTTACTTGCCCCCTGCGTGTACCTCCACACCATGACCTGCTTGCAAAAAGAGCAATACTGAATGAGGAACCTCTGTGAGCCAATATCTAAACGTGATATTAAGGGCTTGTGGGTCTCGTTCTTTTTGAGTAGCTTATTTTTTTCTCAATACCTGAGGTGCTTTGAGCCTGATTTCTCAGATTGTCATCACAGAGATATCCACCTGATGGTGGGAAATCAGCTTCTCTAAAAATTGAAGAGAAGCTGAGGCAGGGGTAGATGGTTGTTGGTGTGGCATTGGTTTGGTGGTTTGGGGAGGGGGGTTAAGCATTTTAGTTTAAAATTTATCCTAATTTATCCTGAATGCCAGGAGTTTAGCAGAAGGTAGGATCTAAGACTGGGTCTTTACTTTGTATATGAATTAATATCTGTATTTAGAGCTGAGCTAAACAGAAAGAGCACAAGTATGGTTGTTTTAGAAAGAGACCTCCTTAAACACAGGTAAGAGAGAAGACCTACAAATAGTCCAAACCCAATAGCTGGAAGTACATGGGGCTACATGGGAACTGAGATGTTGGTGAACCAGCACTCCTCAGTGAACTTATGGTAGCTCACAGCAGATAACAGATGTGTGGTCAAAAAGAAATATGCATAGAGAAATTCTTACAAGTGTTAATTAAATTATAACCTATCCATTTCCTTTGGGAAAAAAATAAATATCCTCTGCAGCTTTGGCTTGGTTCCCTGCGTACAAAAACCAGGGCTAGCTTTTATCCACTGATCACATAACATGCATGTCCTCATTTTTTTTTCTGTCTTCGAAAAAGTGACATAAAGAAACGTGTTATGCAGATCTTTGAAGGGAATGTGGACAAAGGGTGAAAAGCCATCATCATCTTGTTAAAGTCCTGGTTTAGGAATCAAGCAAGAGGTATTGTCATCCCAGATCTGTCCCAGGCTCATCTGTCTTCGTACTAATCACTTAACCACTTTATGGTTTGTTTCTTTACAACCTAGAATGTGAATTCCTCTTTTCTGTACTTAGAGCAGTTCAGTTCACAAGCCGTTTCAGGCAGGAACTTCATGTTTCTGCAGTCCCAGGTGCCACAGGCCCTTTCACTCAAATTGCATTAATAAGCAACTAGTGGTTGAGTAAACAGTTGACTTCATGTGTGCTATGCAAGGCAAAGGCTGCCCACAAAGCAGGCTCTCTCCAAGGCACATCAGGAACCACCACAGTCAGCCAAGTGAGCAGGTAGACCTAACCTAGTGAGACTTACCCAACAGGCAGAGCTAAGATGAAGGATGCAGGTGAATTCCAGTAATGGAATAGTAGTTTACTGAGCACACTTTGAAGAAATGTCTCCTGGGTCTCAGTTCTGGTCTTATATTAGTAGCATCTGTCCAAGTTCTTTGAGGCAGCCAGGACAGCTCCATTGTCGAGCTCTGTCCGTTGTCTCCATTTTGGGATGCATGCAGGCCTGCAGGACTCCAACAGGATTCCATGAAATAACAGCAAAGTCATCTGAACCATGTTTTTATTGCATTTCTTTGCTCATCTAATTAACAGTAACAATAAAAAAATATTTAATAGTTAATAATAAACAATTAGCCAAGCCTTTGTTGTTACAGGTATACTTAAATCCCACTCATATAAAAGTTATCCAAATCAACTGTCAATACAAAATTTAGGATTATCATTGCTAAGGGCAGAATGGTGTCCTCAGCCCCACATATTAAAAGGCATGATGATTAAACATAATACAGATGTTACTGTATTGGACTGAGTCACTATAAACACTTCAAGATAAATTGTTTATATGGGTTCCCCCACTAAATAACATTAGTGCATAACTGGGCTTGTGTTTTCAAAGCCAAGGCTGTTGTGCAACCATATGAATTTCAGCACATAAACAAAAATAATATTTAAAAAGCATACATATAACATGTTGACAGCCAGGAAAATATTTCCATAAATCTTTTCATCAACAGTGAAAGCAAATTGTTTCACTTATAATGATAAGTGATTTTGCAAGCCAGCCTGCAGTACATGCATATGTATGTTCTGATTTCTTGATCTCCCCCTTCGCCTTCTGTCCTGGGTTTGGCTGTAACAAGAAAGGACTGTTCTGGTTTAAGCTCAGCTGGTAATTCAGAACCATGCAGCCACTTACATGGAATGAGATGGGGAGAAGAATAGAAAGAATGTAAATCCCACAGTTTGAAATAAGAACAGTCCAGTAACTAAGGTATAACAAAAAGCTACTACTGCTTCCACCACTAATAATAATAATGATAAGGGAAATAACAAGGGAAGAAGATAACTAAAAGGGAAAAGGAAAAACAAAAGACATTAAACACAAGTGATGCACAATGCAATTGCTCACCACCCGCAGACCAATACCAAGCCCAATTTGAGCAGCTGTCTGGGTCTTCAGGGAAACTCCCCTCAGTTTATATCCTGGGCATGATGTGCTGTGGTATGGAATACTCTTTTGGCTAGTTTGGGTCATGTGCCCTATCTCTGCTTCCTCCCAGCTTCTTGTGCCGCTCCTCACTGGCAGAGCATGAGACTGAAAAGTTCTGGATCAGGTTAAGCATTATTAGCAACAACTGAAAACACTGGTGTGTTATCAGCATTGTTCTCAGACCAAAGTTGAAAACACAGCACTGCACCAGCTGCTGGGAATGAGAAAAATAACTGTTACAGTCAAACCCAGGACACCTTCTTGTTAGCCCAGCTGTGTGTCAGGGTTGAGGTCTGTACCTGGCTGGCTTCAGCGCAGCAGAGTTTGAATGCCCTCCCTATGGCTAGATCCTGAAAGTTTTGAAAACCTGTGACACCTGGTAGCATTTTCATGTCCATAATAAAAAAAATCCGTAGTTATTTGGCTCAAATTCTGCTGTAGGTATGCTCCCTAGGGTGGTCTTTTTTCAGTTCTTTGTCAAAATGGTTTTGTCATCTCTGCTGATCTTATGCAGGTATTGGCCCATCTTGGAGACAGAGACTATCCAAGAGGAGTGATAAGCAGGACTGAGTTTCTTTCAAGGCTCATCTAATTACTTGCTTGTACCTCTGTTGTCTGATGTGGCAGCTCCACATAAACACATTCTTTGTGAAATGCCCCAAATGAGGGAGAAGAATCAAAGCAAGGTTTCCTATCCCTGAATGTTGGTCAGGTCCTTTCAGCTCCAGCTGTACAATTTTGGCTCACATTTGAAATAATTTGAAACAAATGCCAGTCACGAAAAAGAAACAAAATCTTCTCTGTAAGTTCATGGGCTGCTGAGGTAAGCATAAAAATGCCCAAATTGGGACTTGTCATCATACTCCTCCCCACCATGTCATGCAACACTTCTTCCACACGTCAAAAACTTCTACAGGTTTTCCTAAGTTAAATCTCATAATGTGGTCCACGGCATGTAACACTTAAATAAACTATGTCTTGTTGATAATGCCACAGTGATTTCCATACAGATGTGATTGTTGAGGGGACGAGGGGAGTTATTTGGTTTCCTTGATCTATTATTGCTAGTCTAAAATATTCAAAAATTTTAACTGAGACCCCAAACATTTTGAAGCCAGCTATAAAATCTGAAGAGTAACAAGAAAAATGCCTGGTTTCTGTTATGTTGGAGCCATTTGATACCTTTGGTTTCTTTTTATATTTTCACTTTTCCTCCAAAACGTCTCAGGAAAAGAGCAAGCCCTTTAACTGAAGCCTTCATTTCTGGTATGTGGTGCTGGGGGAAAACCACTGGCAAGGCTTGTGATGAAAGTTTTGTGGCACTGTTTGAGGAGAAGCTGCAGTGATCTGTCAGCATTGCAGGAGAGGTAAGATAAGGGAAGGAAAGGAGTACTGGGAGCAAAAGCCTTCTATGTAAAGGACAGGGCATGAACCAGCCAGACCTTATTTCAGGTTGGAAATGTTTGAAGGGCTTGAGATGACCCAGAGCCTTCCAGTAGAAAATATGAATGATAGGGAACCTACAATGGTAGAGCTGGGGTAAGGTGTTGCCTGTGATAGAAAGAAGTGAACTTGGGATTGCAAGATGGAACAGCATCCAGCTCTTACCTCTTATGCTAAAATACTCTTGATTTTATGCCAAAAGTGAATCATACTGCTGCCACTTCCCTTCAGTGGCTCTTCTGTGAATTGTTTACTTGGCAGAGACAGGATATGTTGCTTCCAAATCCTTTCTACTTCTTCAGAGGTTTACCAGAGGGGTAGACAGGGTGCTGGCCCATACCAGCAAATGTCTTCTGGAGCAGCATGGTCATACCATGATGCAGTTTCTGCAACACCACTCAGTGACAGAGCCCTTGTGCTGTTTATAAAAGGTCCAAAGCAAATGTATTTTCTGCACTGTGTGTAAAGCCTGTGCTAGCAGTAACCAGGAACTGCTCTGTGGGTACTGGGAGCTGAGGTGCTGTGGGATCTTTCTGTGTAGGGATGACATGAAACCAGAATTTCTTTTCCACAGATTAATGTTGTGTGTCAAAGGGTAAAAAACCAAAATGCTGTTGTGTTCTTTCACCTCAAATGAGATGAAAGGTGGGATTTCCCAAATTTATGCTGGGATGGCCATTCAATACAAAACCCTATTTCAGAAAACCCAAAGCAGAAATGAGTTCCTGCTTCCCAGCTTTTCAAAGCACAGTGATCTGTCGGACAGGTAGGTGTCCAACAAGGATAAAGAAAGTAGTGGGTGAGCAGTGTGCTGGCTAGCCTTCTAATGGCACTGTGCTCTGCACCAGAGCCACGTTTCTTGCATTTGGAAGCTTTTCTTTGTCCACTTTGGGATACTGTGAATGTATTTATTTTTTTTTTTAAAGAGAAAAAAAGAATTGGGAGTTGAATCCACATGTGGAACTTTCTCGTTTTATTTCCTTAGTACTTTTACCACTGCTAAGCATTTTTTAAGCATTCAATACTGTCCCACATGACATCCTTGTCTCTAAATTGGAGAGACATCAATTCAATAGATGGACCACTCAGTGGATAAAGAACTGGCTGGATGGCTGCACACAAAGCGTTGTGGTCAATGGCTCAATGTCCAGTTGGAGACCAGTAACGAGTGGTGTCCCTCCGGGATTGGTGTTGGGACCTCCCCTGTTCAACATCTTTGTCTGTGACATGGACAGTGGGATTGAGTGCGCCCTCAGCAAGTTTGCCGATGACGCCAAGCTGGGTGATTGCGTGTGACACCAGCGTGTGCCTGGGAGGTGAAGATCTTGGGCATGATACAAACCCTTCCCTAACTTGGGAGAAGAGAGCAGGAACCTGGAGTGCTACACCTTAGCCTGGTGCCTAAGGCTTTTTGGGTTGCACCATAAAATCTCCACCCAGCTGAGAAACGAGGGGTAAGACCACCACAAGACCCTATCTTACTAAGATAGTTTATGGGAAATGTAACTGTAAAACCAGTATTCAGTCTGCAGGGATAGGAATAACAATAATGCTTCTCTACTTGTTCTCTTGACAGACTCTTTTCAACAGTTTTGAACTTCCCATGCATTAAATTTTAAGAGCTGAAATTGCCAGTGTAAGAGTTGGTACCAGGCTGAATTTTCTCCCTGGAAAATTTTCATCGAGACAGTTCATTCTTGCCCAGGAAGCACAGGTTATGCCGTCCAGAGTAAAGGCTTTTCAAAGCATGCTGCTTAGGTAGCCATTCTCCCACTAGGAGCAAAGCCAGCTTGCTTAGCTCTAATATCCCAAGCTGCATTACCACACTGGACTTGTTTCTAGAAGTTTTGAGCACTGGAAGTTACAGCCAAAATTAATGGTGGCTCTTTTACAGGTCTTTAGGTAGTTTGCTTCAAAGAACCCAAATCAGAGGTTGTAATTTACCTTTCCTACATGACTGGGCTCCCTGTTTGTGAAGAGAGGACAGCATCATCCACTCATTTCACCAACCAGGCAAGTTACCTTGTTTTTTAAGACATATGTGTATGTACTATACAATGTGTACTTCATCTTTAGAACAGGGTTCTGCATGACAGAAATGGTGACAGAAAAACTCTTAATGCACAGTATATTTATTAACCAGCATAAGCAGAGAGTGTATGGAAGCTGTACTGGAGCAGGCTTTTAGGCACTACTACTATATGTTGTATCACTCACCTGTCCTCAGAAAGCCGATGATGGCTCTAAACATAGGATGCTCTCAACACATCAGCAGCTTAGGCAGAAACCACAGTGTCTTTGGGCAGGTCAAAAGTGGGATGGCTGTGGCCCAGGGTCTGCTGGCTACTCAATCTGACTGGCCAGACTCAGTAGTTACTTTCAGAGCAGCCTGAGAAGCCCCTGTAATTGTGTTGTCCTAAACACTATGCATCTGTGCAACATCATCAGAAATGTCTCTTTGAAGCCAGATCCTCAGGCCAGTGGACCCTTTTGGGCTTGTTTAATGTCTCAGAAAGTAACTGGAGAAGAGTGGTAGGGGGTGTGTCTTGATGTAACAGCTTCTACCAAATGCTGAAGTCTCATCGCTTGCCTCTCCTACCTGCTGCCAACCTCTCAGAGCAGAAAAGTTTAGTGAATGTCAATAAAGGGAAGAGAAATATATCAGTCAGCTTTGATACAGGTCTGCATCAAAGAAGTGGGATACACTTGCAGCTTGCAAGACTGATTTTCCTTTTATTGCTTTAAATGAACGGAAACCAACAAAGCGTAGTAAGAGCTAGAGTAACATTTTAATCACTAACAGCTTGTATGAAACAAAATACAAAACTGTGGATGTCTGCAAAAAGTTGATTCTCAGTTCTTTAGTTACAATACACAGAAGGTAAAATTACAAAAACAAATAGGACCCTTACCTGCCCCAACCCACACCAAATCATTACTTATTTCCAGCCAGCTTCTCAGTTGCTTTGCTTTCCCATGAAAATCCATCCGCAAAGCTGTGATATGCTCTGAGAAATGGTAAAGGAGTTTTCACCCATGAAGGTCCGGGTGGCAGGAAAGCAAAGCACAGAGCCCCTGGGAAAGCCTACCCAAGCAAGGGAGAAGAAGCCACGCCATGGGGCAGCTAGATGCAACCCCAACAGCCTGCTTTTCCAAGAGCGCTTTGCCTTTGCTGAGAACTTGAGACCTTCCCATGATTTGCGGATGATTCAGTGCTCATCCCAGGAAGTACAGCAGATAGCCAAGTCCTCACAGTGAGCAGTGTCTTAGTACTTGCTAGTTGCCCTGCTACCTCGTTTCCACCTCCCTGCTGCAGTACTGGCACAGGTCGTGCTTTGTGCTGGATATCAAAGCTGTGCCTGTGGCAGGGAGGTGTTTAGAGAGGAATGCTCAGTCCTTTCCCATTTCATGTTAGGGCTGTGTCTGCTCTGCCCTGACCTGCTTGCAACACCTGCTATACAGCATAGTGAAAAATGCTGAGAACAATTCTCAAATCCTCAGATCCTCTATCCTCTGTTTTCCACTCCGTGCCCACTGTCCTCATGCATCTTCTGTCATTATTTCTTCTCTGCAATCTCTACCTACAGACAGCAACTTTCATACATTTCTGTGCTACTCAGTCAGCAGCGATGCATCCTTTACGACAGCTGGATGCAAAGCAGGGGCATTGGCTGAATGCACAAGCTCACTGTGGTGGGACTCATGGCAGGGAGTTGACATGAATTCATAGATGCAAAGTACTGCTTCTGCTTGAATGGAAAGGTTCTTTTGCTCTGAACTATCCATGAATATGGTGTTTCTCTTGCTAGTGGCAAGGCTGTGGATGGGGCTGAGAAGCTTTCATTCTGTCATAGACTATTTCTGAACTATTTCATCCCTCTGCTCTAGACACTGCTTCACAGACAGGTTGTGCAGGAAGGATATAGAATACCTTGGCTTTTACATAGCACTCTTTGTTGGAAGGGACCCAAAGTACAGGCATGTACCAGCTCTGAAATGCAACCCACTGCAGACCAGAGTTTCTCCCCAGCTCAGAACAGACTGAATATAGTGGTTTGTTTTTCCAGGATTGGAGTCAACCCCATAGTGTATCAAGAACTTTTTCTTCCCAGGAGCATCTTTCTTTCATACTTCATGATGATCAGGTGCTATCCATTATTACCAAGGTTTGCTTTTTACTTTCTTTTACACCTTACTCTGCAGGATACCAGCTTACAATGGTGTATGCCCCAGCAAGTGGAATTTCATACAAAAAGAAACTACAGATTCTTCATCCATGCTCTAAGGTTTCCTGCAGGGAATAAGGGAGCAGCTCATGCAAAGCAAAATCCTGCTATATTTTATACAGGCCCCAATAAGTCTGGTTCCCTTCCAGAATATAGTTAAGATTAAAATTGCCCTGGCAGTACAGTTTATCTCCCTTCTGCAGGAAAAAAGGTCTCCCAAAATTTACCGTGCCCCTTTCATCTCCCTCCTTTGGTCCCACAACCTTGTTGAGGAGAACATCTGGCTCTTTGTACATCATCAGTGTAAAAGACACTTCCATATGTCGTTTGCGGTTGATCTGAGCATAGATGAAATAGTTGCCACTCTGCTCAATTACGAGGTATTCATCATCATCCTTCTGCACAAATCCATTACAGTGCTCTAAGTTCCACTCCCAGCTCATGACATCTTTCAAGTTTGGTGTAGAAGACTTTTTTACTGAGGAAAACACAGACAAAGCAGGTATGGTGATTTAATTATGTTTAAGGACAACCTTTTTCTGTACATGAGCATGTCTTGTTGCTATTTCCAATTGTTACATCTCACTCCCCACTCCCTTCCTGCCATCATCATAATTATTAGTAGTAGTATTTATTGTTGTTATTATTGCTCTTTTTGAGTTTACTAACTCCTCAGAAGTACTAGGAAGGCGTTTCATTCTTCCAGGACAGGCTGTGAAGGATCCCCATGGCCATGAGTGGCTTGGAGGAGCTCCCCACCAGAACAGATTAGCTGCTGAGAGCACCCTGGAGACAGGGAACTTTCCAGGCTGAGAGCTGGATCCAAGCTGGTCTCTAATAAGAAACAATCTGTGAGCAGAACTTCAGCTGAACCCAGCTATGGTGAAGGTGGTTACAGTAATCATGTTTGCTGGCTGCAATGAGTATAGACCTTCATGAGACCTGAGCCTGCAGAGCCTTCCCAAATCCTCACCCTCCCCTCTTCCCCCACTAGATGAACACATGCTGTCAGCATTAAAGCTAATTATAGGTAGCAGCTGCTATACCCCTCACTGCACACACTGACAGACTGGGTAAGGAGATAGCAACAGACAGCAGTGTTAGACTGGGTGCACCATGAGGGCATGTGTATCTTCAGGATGTAATGCAGTTGGGTCTCCATGCAGAGTGGACTTTAAAACAGGAGCACCCAGCTCAGGCTCCAGTGCTGGTGGGTGCCTTCAGCTACGCCATCAGCCTGGGGTGGCTCCTGGCTGGTTAGAGTTTTCCACGGTCAACAGTCATTAGCTGAAGTTTTACGTATGCAGAAGTTTTTCATTGATTTAATTAAATCTCTCTGGAGGTTTGAGCTGGTAAATGGGACATTACTTTAGGACTGCCACAAGCAGAGTTTAGGAAAGTGATGACTTACACTTGGCAGCAATAAATACTGTTGATGCTGAATTTGTGGCTATTTTCAAGGAGGTTCATGTGGCTGATTCTGGCAGAGACAGACAGTTGCAGGCTGATAGCCCTGGGTGCAGAGCTGGGGAGCGCTATTTGTAGTGGCCACAGTGCCCTATGTGATACAGTTTCCTGTGGTCAGAACTCAAACCTGTCCTGTAAACAGGCATGAGGGCAGTAAGACAGTCATCTTTGTTACAGCACAAGTCTGACAAAATCAGAAAGTGGGTCTAGCACACTCTACTTACAAGATCCATGTGCCCAGCAGGATCCCAGTGCCTGTGGAAAGAAGCAGGGCTTAGTCAGTGTTTTCTGATGCATTTTTTCCATCTATCAGTGAGCTCAGCAGAGGATCCTTACCATTACAAGAGCACAAAGGCATTCTCCCAGGGAGGGAAATAAGTTTTTTATTCACCATTACAAACAAACAAAAGCATTTATTTGTTGTGAGAAAAAAAACCAAACAAAACACAAACCCAAAACCCAACCCACTTGTTTTCCAACTGTTTGAAATGTTTAAAATAGATGAGAATTTTTTTCATATCCATTTTGGTGGTATTTTCACAAAATAAAGACAACCATCATCAGTATCTAGAAGGAGGTTTACACTCCTCTTGGATGACGGGACTTTCATTTCATCCATGGACTCAGATCTCACAGACTGTCACAAGTGATAGTCCATGTCTGTGAGCAAGGACTTAACTTAAATCCAGTCCATACACATGCGGAGCCACACAGTGTTGTGCTAGTTCACCCTCATTAAAACCATGAACCTTTCCTTCTGTGCATCATAATTTGAAATCATTTAATGCTATTTTGCTGCACAATAGAGCTGTGTAGCAGCCAGGCATTGCAATGCTCACACTTGCTGCTTTTCCATGGCTCTTCATGCTCTGAGAGAGGCAAAGATGTGATAACAGCAGTCTCCTCATCATTGGAGTTGTTCTTGGGCTTTGTCGCCCCTGTGCAAGAAGGAAGAAGGAAACATGGAGAGTTGAAGGGATGCCCTCAGCATCACAGCTGACAAGCAGAACGAAGAAAACAGCTTCTAACTTTTAAGCCTACCTCTCTTTAACTGCTACAGCATGCTTAGCTTTGAGTAACAGATATGGTGCTTTCTGATCCACAGATCAAAGCAGCTTATCAGTGCTCTTCCAGCCAACAGAAGTGGGTGCCCAGGAGATAAATTGTCAGAGGCAAGAGATTTCAGTCTGCTCCTGTGACTCATGGATCAGTGTTTATGTATGGAGATCATGCTCTTCCTACACAGAAGCAATGTTCTCTCTCTGGCCAGAGCCTGTAAAAGCAGACTTGGGGTCAACTTAAAGACACAGGGACCCAATTCTGCTTCACATCTTAATGCCGGCAAGCTCTGAAATGCTTAAAATACCATTTTGAGCTATATTAAGCTAGCTATTGAAGAGCAGCCTTATCTGTTCTTCAGGAAGCTGCTGTCCTGAGTGCTGGGGGAGGTTGTCATTTCTTTGGCAGAAAAAGACTTTCATTACCCTGGTCCACTTTCCCCAATTAGTACAAATCAACAGGACTAAAGGCAGTTCTTTCATTTACTAAATTAACTTTCTGCAATATGAAAAAAAGAGGGGGAGGAGTGGAATATGGGTGAAATGTGTGTATTGTGTGCTCATTGCCATCAAAGGGATGCAGTTGTAACTGCAGGTCACAGAGCTGCTGCTTCACAGCTCCCAAATAGATGAGAAAGGCTGTGGGAGCCAGGCTAAAAGTACCAAAGCAAAAAAAAAATTAGGGATTTTTATATTGTCTGCTAAACATCTTCGAATCATAGAATCATGGAATAGCTAGGGTTGGAAAGGACCTTAAGATCATCTAGTTCCAACCCCCCTGCCATGGGCAGGGACACCTCCCACTA
>WYDI02039214.1:0-62662 GCA_009867235.2 Psittacus erithacus
AGCCTGGAGAAGAGAAGGCTGCGTGGAGATCTCATAGCAGCCTTCCAGTATCTGAAGGGGGCCTACAAGGATGCTGGAGAGGGACTCTTCATTAGGGACTGTAGTGATAGGACAAAGGGCAATGGGTTCAAACTTAAACAGGGGAAGTTTAGATTGGATATAAGGAAGAAGTTCTTTACTATAAGGGTGTTGAGGCACTAGAATGGGTTGCCCAAGGAAGTTGTGAATGCTCTATCCCTGGCGGTGCTCAAGGCCGGGTTGGACAGAGCCTTGGGTGACATGGTTTAGTGGGAGGTGTCCCTTTCCATGACAGGGGGGTTGGAACTAGGTGATCTTAAGGTCCTTTCCAACCCTAACTATTCTATGATTCTATGATTCTAGACTCATTAATGAGTGCATGTATTCTTAGAATTGACTATTTGTATTGACTAAAAATATTAGAAACTTTTTACAACATTTTATCTTCCAGAGACAGAGGCTTAAATCTATAATGTTTTCTGAAAAATAGTAAGGAGACTGATGACTGGCAAGTTCCTCAGTACAATTAAAATGTGGGAAAAAGATAAAGAGGCTATACATACATGCATAGAGGCAAAAATTATACTAGTGTGTTCAAATGTATCTTTAGGCTTTGAAATATTGTAAGAATCATGAACTTAAATTTTCTCAGGGCTCTGTTCCTTTTTATCTTACTTCGCTAGACTGAATGCATACCAGTTCAGTTTACTGATTTTTAGTGTGGACAGTATAGAATATTTTCCTTTTATTACCCGTGTGGGAGTATCAGACAGAGAAGTTCATTCTCTGTTCTACTGCATTTACTACTGTATCCCTGCTACTTACCTGCCTTTTTAGTATGAGATTAAAATAGTATTTTTCCAGTGCTAAATCAATGAGGACACTTTTGCGTATCTGACTTTTGGAATCAAACCTAGTTGGTGGAGCTTTTGCTTGTCTAAATATTTTGCAATGATTTTAAAAACTGTAAGATTAACAACAAGCAATTAATATTTTTAACATGATGAGAACCTCTGTTTAAACAAAAACCTCTGTTTAAACTTATTCATGTTTCTTCTTAGTCCCAAAAGCTTTGCTAATGAAATGAAGATTTAAAAAATAAATCCATTTTCATCTAAGATTTCGATAAAACCATGGAAAATTAAAAATAGTGAAAATCTTGATAGTTTTTTGTCTATGAATTTTTTGTTCCAGTTTTTGTGCTTACCCTTAAACTCTTAGCCTTAAAAACATCAACTGAAGTTTTTTTCTTTTTGAGGCACTCTAATATTTCACATTTCTTTTATTTCTAATATTAAACTGCAATTATTTTGTGGAAACCACAGAAAACTTAGTAATACAGTCCTCATTTACAATAAATATTCACTATGGAGATAATTTCTGGTAATTGTCATCAGCAGTTGTGCCAAAACTCCATCAATCCAATGAATACTAATTTAATGTGACTAAATTGTCAAGTAATATTTAGGCTTGAATGCTTAAAGAGTAATTGAATGCATAATTTCCATTGATTTCAGATTCCTGTATCATTTTTCCTCTTACATCAGGATATGAATCTTGAAATAGATCAGCAGAAGGAATATTGTGAACTTCGTCTTCCAATTATTACCTGCAAAATTTCTTTCTAATTAGCTATTTCATAAAGAATGATGAAATCTTTATAAACACAAAATAGTTCAGAAAGCTTTGTTGATTTTTTAAAGTTTGTTTAAAGCTTTTTAATGAACATGACAACTGTTTGAGCATACGGTATATTCACAAAATAGAATTATCACAAAATAATCAAAAGGGAAGACAGGAATCCTTTCTGGCCCACTTTCTCATTCAACTTTTACTTGAGGCCATTTTTGTCATCCACATTTTAGGATTAAAGTTTTGACCTATCAGTGTCTGCAGGGTGGTATGATCTGTAACAAGAAATGAGGTTAGTCTTTAAATACAGGACTAAACATTAGAGGCAATTTGGTTGCAAATGCTGTACAGACTGTTCTACCACTAACCATTTATCTGTTAAAATAATGATAGAACTCAGAAATCATGCAGGGTTTGGTTTGGGTTTTTTCTCCATCAGGTTCACTACTAGTTGCCCCTGCCAGTCTTGTGTTGTAATTGCCACAGCAATTATATATGAATAGGTATGAGTGGTACTGACTGTGAAAAGTTTATTTTGAATGTGTTCAGAATATCAGGTTGAATTTTGCATATTGACATACACTTGACTAAACGTTTTGGAAAAAAAAAAGTTCTGGTCACTGCCAGAGGCAATTTTTAACTTCAAGATAGCATCAAAATTCATTCAATGGGTAAAATAGAATTTTCCTTTTAGTGTCCCCTGTTTCATAAGTGAAATCACAAGAATGCAGAACTAAGGCAAGGTATTCATTGTAGTCAATCTGTTTTAGAAAAAAAAATTATGAAACAATAAAGCTACTTTATATTTGCATTTATAAAACAATTGTTACTGCTTTCAGTTCCTTCTGCGGTGTCCTGTTTGATTGTATTCAGTCTGCATGTGAGTGTACAGAAATCACACAGACATAATTAAAGCACTTTAGAGCCTTACCAAAAGAAACCATAGCCTAGCAGGTACCTGTTAAGTTTCCATGTAGTATTACACATTTTCCAGTGTTCCTGCCTGGAAGAATGTATTTCGTTAGTCAGTTGGGAGGCATTACAACCTGGAAATAAAATAAATCATTCCAGCCAGAGGACTGTGAATATGCTTTTAGAAAATTCTGCAGCCCTCATTTCTCTTCTAGAAAGTCAAAAGACTACAGAAAGTGTGCAAAAGCAAAGTGAGCTGAAGAATTAGCTCAGAGAATTATCAGCAATTCACTGCAAATTCACACAAATAATGAGCTTCTATAGATAGGAAAGACCCACGGCAAAGTCATCAGGACAAAACTTATGCCAAGTTGTTTAGAAAGGGACACCAGTACCATTTTAGTTTTGTTTTGTAAAACTTCAGGCTAATTAAAACTTTTTGTATGAAACTAGTTGGCCAAAGTTGACATGACAGATTAGGGTTTTCCCCAGAAAACAGGATGCCTCACCGTCATTGAGGAAACTCACTCTGCCTATGAAAGGGTCATAGCAGTCCTGCGATGGAGGCACCTCTGCTTAACAGAAGCTGTGAATCCCTCAAAGCAAGTGATGCATTGACATTAGAAGAGAAAAGCAATTTTGGACGTATCACTTATTGGTGGATAGCTAGTGTCATGTAGTTTTCCAGTCACTGAGTATTTCATCTCTCTTTCCTAGCTGTCCACCTATGCAAAAAACTAAGGTAACTGATCAAGAATTACATATTTCACTTGAAGTCATGTGTCTAAGTCAGTCTAGCTGTTCCATGATGCTAGATTTCTTGTAACGCTGGAGGGAAAAGAATGAAGTCAAAATAAAATATAAGAAAAACAAATCAAAGATTCTTTCCTGTGTTAAGGAAAACAGTGGTAGAGGGCAAATGTCTTCAAAGGTACACAGACCTCAAAAATACAAGCATATTTTGCTAACTCAGCATTTAAAAAGGACAATTAAGGTGGGGAAAAAAGCAAAACCCTAAACTGGGGAATCCTGTTATAAGGAATCCTATAAGTGATGGAGCTGTTTGGGATTCACTTGTATGGATGTCTCACTCAAGGGTAGGAGGGTTGTGCCGGATAAATTTTTCCTTAAAAGTAATTTTCTTAAGAAGTAATCTAGTTGTCTCTTTTTAGTCTCTGATTTGGATTGTTTTCAGTTGTTTTTATGTGTGGTACATGTTTCATCTTGTGGGAATGTATAATTCTCATTACGATTGCAAAAGAGAAGTCCATGTTTTGCTGTGTAGAATAGTAGGTTCTTTTTTAAAAATGTTTTTTTCTTTTTCATTATTTCTTCTTCATTAAAAGGCGTCAATACCACATTCCAAATATTTTACTAAAGGTTTATAGGGGTTGTTTTCATCTCTTCATGAGAAATTTAACTGTCATAATATCATTTTTCTAGAATTTGATACTTAATGTGATCAGTATTTTAAAAACAGGCATGTAAAACAGAGGTTCTTTATAAAGCTCATGATATTTTGAGCCAAATTGGATTACCAAGATTGAGTTGGACAAAGTGTCACCTGCTACTACTTTTTGCTTTGGCATTCAGCAGTAGCAAGTTCCTACTTCAAACTATCTGATTTCACATAAACAGCAAGAAGGAGCGAGGGTCTAAGGCTATGGGAATGTGAAGCATTTTTATATGTACTCAGTCTTAAATGAATGATCATAAAATATTACTATATGTAAATACTAAGTTGCTCTAGGACTAGATAGGACCATGGAAAAGAGGGCAGGGGGGGATGGTTGATACCTGATTCAAGTTAGAGAATGACCTTTCATTTGCAGGTATCTAAGCAAATCTAAAACCATATCCTCCAGCTTGTAATGTTGATTATTCAGGTTCAGAAGAGCAGGAAGCTAAATGGATGCTTTACAGTTGAAGGCTGAATGAGCTATTCTTGCGACTTAATAGGTTTAACCACTCATCAAGAATGTCAACAATGTCCCTGAGTGCTTTCCATGATTCCTTATTTTTTGTCAAATCTACCTAAGGAAATCTTCATCTTTCTCAGCAATAATTATGGAAAAAGGTAGTGCTGTTTACAATAACATAGATGCATTTCTTGCAGCAGTAAAAATTACTGTCTCTTCTAAATCATATTTACTCTTTTATTTTCCTAGATATGATCATTATCTCCCAATAACTCTCTGCTTTTCCTAAAAATTTGTTTGAAAAACACTTTCTCTAGTCCTGAGAATTACACAATAACTTTCAAGAGCCAGCTTATGAGTTTAGTTACTTAGGATGACTCTGGAGATATCAAAAAAACAAACCAACCCCACTTAAAAAAAAAAAAGTCCACTAAAAAAAATTTTTTTTTAATGGAAAAAAAATGCTTCCATTTCAATAGACACTAGACTGAATAGTTATTAGTTAATAATTAATGTAAAATTAGTATTTCCTCTTCCATATCATAACGATAATGTTTGAGGACAAAATATACTGCCTTTGGAAGAAATTGTCCAATTTGCATACATGGCAACCAGAGAGATTTCCAGAAGCAACATTAGGAGCACTTGTACTAGCACAAATAATTATTAATAGTGGAATATTTATTTTTCTTTAGGACCCTGTTTTGTGATTAAAATATGTTGCTTTAATCACTAATCACAGGTTAGATAAAAGCTGTCTAAAGGTTCTGGAAATTTTTTTTGATTCTTAAAACTTCCACCAAAAAAAAAAAATACAAAAAAAACCCAAAACAAAACAAAAAAATAAACACCAAAACCCTGTGGGATCTGTGGTTACCTATTCCTTGCTCATTCACACTCTCAAAGAACAGTGCTGACTCCTAAAAACAAATATATTCTGCTGCAGGCAAAGCTAGTGCGCCACCAAGAAAATAACTACAAGCTATTCATGTAGGACTCAGGAAGCTTACATCTGTGACTGATTAATCTTTTTTATGACTGGCCTATTAGCAAAACCCTTTTTGAAAGAAAATCTTATGTATGTGTTCATTTCACCTTATGACTAATTAATTCTATATTTTTCTTAATTTCTACAGTCTAAAGGTCATTTATCTTGCAAAGACTTTTATTGCTACATTCATACTAAGGTCATTAAAGGAACATTCAGGAAATGCAGTATTCATTAATAATAATGAGATTTGGAACTTTGTGGCATGATTTTAAATTATATAAATATCATTGATTTGAGAATATTGAAAATTTGTTTAGAAGTTTACTTGAGGAATATTAGGCATCAAGAATTCTAAAGCAACATCAGCTGTGGAATTGACTAAGAAAAATTGATGAACATTCACAGCCTGCAATCAATTATAAAGCATTTCTAGCCCCATATGAGTCCTTATGCAGAAATACGGAAGCAGCATTTAAAACAAAATCATTTCTTTATCTAGCTTTATAACAGAATCACAGCTCTGACAAATCTGCAATAAAAATGGATATGGCATCATCTGAGGACAAAGAAGGTAGCAAGGACGGTAGGGAGATGGCATTAGAAGGCCCAATGAATGAAAGGCTGATGGCTCTGGTTAGTATATATATATATACAAAGCAACATTTAACTTTATATTAAGTTTTGTCTTTTTTTACTCTTTAATGGAGCAAAGTGTCTGTAAGAGACACTTCACCTTCAGCTCTACACTTTTAAATGAATTCTAAAGTGTGGTATCTGGAAATCTTGTTTCTTAAACAAAACATATAGTACAGTTTCAAGAACTGCATGTATCAACCAGGTCAGACCTCAAACAAGAAATAGCTCAAGGGATCATTTTGCATATGTAAGTAGGTTGTCAAAAGAAATTCTTTGCCTCTGAATATGGAACATTTCAGCTATGCAGTTGTATTAACCAGGACTGTATAGATCTGGGAGTTCATTGGCTAGCTCAGCTCTGCAGTCACAAAAATGACTCCTTTGTGGATTAAGTTTTCCATATTAGCAAGTAGTAAAACACACCACATTGACAATTTATTTATTCCTAAGAATTTTAATATATTTTAATGACCATTATCTGAGACAGCTGCTACCAATATGGAAATATATATTTTAGTAGGTTAATTTTTTTAGTTTTCAGTTTCACTTTGACCATAGCTTCAGGTGCAGTTATATCGTCATGTCTCAGTCTTTTCCCTCCAAGTCCAATAAGCAAATATTTTAAGGATTTGACAATGACCAACCCCAACTGTCTCAAAATGGCAGACTAAACAGACTGGATAAACTAGTCCTGCCTTCCAAATAGTTTTCTGTCATTGTAGTGTTGTCATCTTGCCTCCAAAAAGGGAAAGCTTGCTGCATTCATACGATTTTCCCTTCAGCTGATCTCTCAAAGACCATCTACAGACTCTATCTACAGACTTCGGCTTCAGGAGGACTGAATCAGTAAATTTCTGTTTTCCAAATCTTATTATCATGGACATGTAAAAATTGGCTAAAATGGATACGCTAGGTGATAGAGGAAGGTATTAATTACCCTGTGGGAGAGTCACCTGTAAAAGCAATGCTAATATACTCATTGTAATAAAATATTTCTCAAAGAATTGTCCATGGTATCATGCAAATGTTGAGCTTCTTAAAGTCCACTAAACCATTAGAAAATTTATATCAGAAGTCAAACCACTACTAGCACTAACCGGTTTTGTACCTGCTAGATATAATATGATTATTTGGCAATATAATAAAATCAAAGCAAACCTCCCATTATCATGTGAACAGAATGGTCAGAACTAGTTGCCGAATTCTGGGATGACTGCTCCTTTTCATATTTATTTGAAATTAATCACAGAAGTCTAATGCTTCTTTATATGTTCATTCAGTAAATTTGTTCAATGGTGCTTATTTTTAATAGATGAGATTCTGACAGCTGAAATAAAATTGTAATAGAATTATTATAGAAAGACTAGAGCTTACATAAATAGCAATTGAGCAATGATGCACGTTTGATGCTTATTTAAACCTACCACTCTATATGTCAGCACACTACATGTCTATATGTCACTACAGTCAGCACAGGGAGTGGCCTTGTATCTGGAAATGTAACTCTGGGAACATTTCTGCCACCTGCTTGAAGACTTGATTTATTTTAGATCTACGTACATAGCTTTTTCATATGCATTTTCCAAATGCCTTTCAATCAAATACTCTAATAAATTAAAAAATATTTTCACTAGCTAAGTATATTTTTACTATCAAAATTGTAAGAATGTGTATTTTAAGTAACTATAGAGTTGTGATTATTAAGACTTTATCTTGCAGCTCCTTGCTTAACAAACAGAAGCTCATCAAGAATTCGAGCATTTTAATGTATAAAACCTTGGCTTTTTGTCAGTCATGCCAAACAGTGAAGGCAACTGCAACCTATCTGTGATGTTGCAAAGTGTTTGGTTCTAGCATACTTTCTAGCAAATCTTTTTCCCATTTGCACTTCTACAAAGCAAAGCCACTTTGCTAACAGGTGATAATGTGGACAAAGAATATTGGCAGTACTCTGTTGTAGATATGCTTCCTGGAACATTCATTTGCACACTTTATGCTGTGTACAGAAATGACCCAAAAGCCATGTTAATAATGAAAAATTAATGATTTCTAATGATTTTTAATAACTGCAATTAAAAATTTAACTTTATTTGGCAAGAAGTTATTATTGTTTGGGCAAAGCAGAGAGTTGATTATGGCAAAGTTGTATTAATGCATTTCCTTCTGTCACAACTCTCACACCCCTTTCTGTTTGTTAATGTTGCTGGAATTATCAAAACCATATTAGGCCCACATAGAGAGAGAAAAGGTAAAAAGACAAGATATAGGGCAGAAAAAGTAGCTGGGAAGCTGTTCCATTTCCCATTTTTGATTTCTATGTAAAGGAGATGCAAAGACTACAATTAGAAACTTTTTTCTAGTTCTGGGTTTAATAGAATAACTCTCTAAAAAAGAAATTTCTTGCTTGGAAAGGTGAATCAACTGTCAGATTCTGAGCAGCTTTCTCTGCCATGTGGTCCTAGCTTGTAGATTGGTCTACAACTGTTATGAGAGAATAGATGAAATGATGAAATGCTTTTTTTTTTTCTTAATTGCCAGAGTTGATAAGGTTCTCATTCTTCTATTTTTACAATTACAGAAATGCCAAATTTAACCTTTATAAACAGGAGGAAAATATTATGAGCTAAATACTTACTAATTTTGCCAGGAAATGACTGTGGGTTCAGTTTTCTATGCTGTTTTACTTGCATCTTTCTGGAAAAAAATACTGACCAGCATGCAAGTAACAATGACGGATCATAAAATCATAGAATCACAGAATATTTAGGGTTGGAAAGGACCTTAAGATCATCTTGTTCCAACCCCCTTGCCATGGGCAAGGACACTTTCCACTACAGCAGGTTGCTCAAAGGCCCATCCAGCCTGGCCCTGAACTTTTCCAAGGATGGGTAAGCCACAGCTTCCCTGGGAAACCTGTTCCAGAGTCTCACCACCGTCACATGGAAGAATTTCTTCCTTACATCCAACCTAAATCTCCCGTTTATTTTGAATCCATTACACCTTGTCCTACTGTGGGTGATGGGATAGAAATAGGTATTGAAACGGATGAAGGCATCATCACCCTGGTTCAGCTTAAGCCTTTGGAACGGTTAGGAAAACATCAGGCATTAATGCTCTGGTCAGTCTGAGCTCTGGGAACGGCTGAGAGAACAATGAATGTGAAAGATCAGTTAGCAAAACAAAGTAGGCAGTTTGTAAGATAAAGCAGGATGTGCATCTCAAAGACAGACCAAACAATGTGAATATGTGTAATTCTCAGTAGATTTGCTAAACTGGGATGATAAGGGGGTGAAACAGTGAAAAGTTACTGTTTAGCACTTGGCAGACTATGAAAGTGATGTGAGACACGAAATAAAGGAATTTTTGAGATTCTACCAGAACTGGAGTCTGTGCCCCTAGTCTCCACATCCTACCACTACAGTCCCCAATAAAGTGTCCCTCTCCAGGAACCTTGTAGGCCTCCTTCAGATACTGGAAGGCTGCTATGAGGTCTCCACACAACTTCTCTTCTCTAGGTTGAAAAGCAGCAATTTTCTTAGCCTGTTGGAGAAGAAAACAACAGGCCATTACAAGGAAAGAACAATTGGAAATTATGCTGTAGGAATGGGTTGAGAAAAATCAGCTGAACGTTCCTTACATGTTGCCTAAATGATTTGATTTAAAACCTTCAAAAGAAGGAATCAAAACTTAACGACAGAAAGCAGTTCAGAGAAGAATGTACAAAACCACAGTGAGTATAAGAATAATTATGCTTAGAGTTACACGGCTGAGGCCATGTACCTGATGTACATATACCTAATGTTTTACAGTTGAAGATCATACTAAATTACCATTCTTTAAAATGTCTTCTTCTGGTGAAAAAAAAGATTATTTTCTTGCGTCTAAATTAAGATTTGCCCAAGTGTTTTGCTTTTTAGAAACCACTACCATATAATTTCCTCCACTTTTGTTCTCTTAAAGGTTTCTCCAGAGAAAACCAAAGAACAAATAACTGACATTCTCACCCTTAGTCTTTCACAACATTAAGGTCTCTTCAGAGAGATTCAAATTCCATCATATTTTCTTTTTCCTCTCTTTGTTTCTGTTCTGTAGTCACACATTTACTGATAAATATGTGAAGCAATATTAATTTTGTATCATAATACTGTTCTTGGACAAGTATGCTTTCCTTGGGGTTTGCCTTGATATCTTTTTATAGCTTTTATTTCCAGTGCAAATAGGAAGTGTCAGGAAAAAGGAAACTGAACACCTTATCACATGCCTCTTTTCAAGGTGTACAAGTGTTGGCTTCCTTTAAGTACTCTGAAATCTTTTCTGATCTATTCCTCCATTCTGCTGTCATTATTTTCTTATCACAATTGAATTTTCTGAACTCCAAACTCCTGTAACGTTGTCAATGCTTCAAAATAACCTTATCTGGTATTTAACTTCATCTGAAATCTTCTTTTCACAGAGGTTTGATGCATTATCTTCAATTACTGACTGGATTCAGAAAGTTGTTACAGAATTGATGGATTTTCCAGCTAGCAGGAAAAGCTGCCAGAAAACCTGCTGCAGGTTACTTCTTCAAGATGAGCTAGGACAGCAGTCCTGGTCCAGCCGTCAGTAATTTGATATCTCTGCTCTTCATAACCTGACTGACCATTCTGGACAAAGCAGTAAGAAAATATTAGAGGAATTTGCCACAAAAATCTTTCTCTGGTTTCTTGTTAGAAATATGCTAGTTCTTTCCTGGCTTTCTCTCAGGCTCCGTTCACTTGGTTGGGAGTAAACAGCATAGTTTTACTCTGGAATTAGAGTGGCAGTTCTCCTGGTAAATTTATACAAAAACTGAGATCCAGACATCCTGATATACCAAAATGTCTGTTTCTAAGGTTGTCCGGTCCTTTCCCTGTGAAGAGAAAGCAGGAATAAGTCCTGTTCAGTTTCAGAGTAAGCAGAAACCAAGTACTTAGTTTTCACTCAGTCCTTAAACTGACAGTCTGTACAATTATGTCATTGTCAAGAATTCATATTAACATTCAGTCTGTTTCTGTGATCATTTGTTCCAGAAGCTGACATATAATTTTTCTGAGGAATAGATATTAAAAAATACATGGCTATTGCTTCTGAAAAGACCAATTTGTTTTCCTCAGAAACACTAATTATTTCAATTTTTAAGTTTTTAGACCAGTTTCATTTTATTTTGGGGTGAGAAGTCTTGTCATAGTTTTTTCTATTGTCTATACAGTTACATATGGCGCTAGACTTTGTATCAGAATTGTGAAAACACCTGCTTTTAGCTTACTTATTGAACAAACACAGTTAAGAAAATAAGTGTCTCAAAACAAACAGATCTTTCAAAACAAAATAAAGTACTTATTTTAATTTTCATATTCATGTCTTTTATTCATTTTTAAAAATATATAATATACTTAAATATCACCTAGGGATTGCACTCCACAGTGAGACATTAAGCATCTTCACAGGAAAATGTAAAAATGACATAACAAAAGTTTGAGCTCCATGAATTTCATTTTGTCAAAAACAAGTGTCAGATTTTGTGCAAAGCAACAGACTTGATTGCTGCAAATGTATGTTTTGTTTAACTTACCCCCACACAAAAAAAAATATTCAGCTAATATTGTGATATCATGTTATTAGCACTGTGCTTGAAAGAAACTAGAAAAAGGTGACATTTCTATTTCTGCATCACGTTGGTTTGTGTAAATCCTCTTGTTTAAATGAACTAGAAAGCCATAAGCTTTCATTCTTTCTGTGAATTCTGATACTATAGACTTCAAAGGTTAGCAGGGAAAGTCTCATAGCTTATTCACAAAAGCTACTGTTATCTTGACTGTACTTGTCACATGGCAGAGCTAAGAATAAAGTCAGGTCAGCTGATGCAAAGTGGTACAGAACCACATCTGAAACTCTGTTTTATACCACCTGAAGTCAAAAGATAATTTCTGCATCTGTAATTCCTATGACCAAAGTTTAAAGATGAAATGGCAGCTGCAGAGCCATGATTTAGCATGTGCATTTCTTTATGCACATATGCAACACTTCATGTAGAATAAAGTCTTTGTCTAGAATGTATTTTAATCACAGCTGGGTGATTCCTATACCAGATAAAAAGAACAGTTCTGCACAGTTAGGGTCACATTT
The DNA here is from genome assembly GCA_009867235.2 of Psittacus erithacus. Taxonomy (NCBI): domain Eukaryota; kingdom Metazoa; phylum Chordata; class Aves; order Psittaciformes; family Psittacidae; genus Psittacus; species Psittacus erithacus. The sequence continues at coordinate 12,256 of WYDI02039214.1, forward strand.
TAGCTTACAAAAAGAACAGTTCGGCACAGTTAGGGTCACATTTTAGCTCACACATAATTTATATGCACACACATAATTTATATGCACACACATTTAAGATGGGAAGTACCATTCATGCACCATGAGTTAGCTACAAGTTTAAAACTTGAAAGGCACAGTAGAGCATCAATACTTGGGTATCTGAAGGCAGCAATATATACTCCCAGCACTCTTCGAAGATTGGTCTGGTTGACCAGTAACAAAAATGAAATCTTCTTCCCATGGATATTTGTAAACACACCTTGCAACACACAGACATGTACATGCATACAGTCTCAGTCACAGTTTATTAGCATCCTGTATATTAATCTGTTTGACAGTTCTCCTATGCGCAAGTATTCTACAAAGAAACAAATGCAAAGACTGGTTGTTACCCTAAAGTGAAATAATATTAGACTGTCTCAAGACATTGATCAAAAAGCATGTAGATCATTACACTTTCAAAGGAAGTCTGTCTCTATCAGCATCAAAATCAGTGGACTGGGAAATCTGCAGTGTCTAAATAATGTTTATGGCTTTGCTGTTATGTTTCTATTTAGTGATACAGCCCATGTGGCTTCCTACTTACATGTGGCTGATGTCTTGCTCAGCTAAAGAAGTAAATGGAAAATCCTTTGATACAGTTTATTTTGTTTTTCTACTGTCTTGCATATTAAAAAAATGTAATTTAAGTTTATTTTATTTTGCTCTGAAAGTGGTAAGAAAATGCTCAGAATTTACATAGCAGCAATTGGCTAGCATCCTGGGCTTCCCTCATACCAACCAGTTTTATCTGAAAAGCTGTACAGTGAGCACAGACTCACTGGCAAAAAACACAAGTTAAGGAGGCATTATGTACTCCATATCCCTTAGTATTAATTTCTGTAGTACATTCCTGTATGACATGATGGCGTAGAAATGCATATTTTTTTTCAGGTGAAAAGAGAAGATAGGAAATTAAGATTAATTTCTTAATTAAAGATTAATGTCTAACAGTAAACTTAATTTCTACTATTTCTGTTTGTATTTCTAGGCTGTACAGAACCTAAGAATCATAAAACAGTTTGGGTTGGAAAGGACCATTGAAGGTCATCTAGTTCCAACTCCCCTGCAATGAGCAGAGGCATCTTCAACTGGATCAGGTTGCCCAGAACCCCATCCAGCCTGGCCTTAAATGTCTCCAGGGATGGGGCATCTACAACCTCTATCACCTCTCTGGGCAACCTGTGTCAGCATTTCACCACCCTCACCATAAAAATTTTCTTCTTTATATCTAGTCTGAATCTACTCTCTTTATGTTTAAAAATATATTAATTAAACTTATTAAACAAAGTTTAAAAATATGAGGGGCTGAATGTACTTTCAGCTAAGTGTATGGTTTGGTCCATCTCTTTCTTCTTTTTGTCCTACTTTTTATGGGAAAAAGACCCATGTGCATGAGCGGGAACGAAAATATTAGGGTAGTTTAATTTGTACAGTTTGGTCAAGATGAAATTTAGCTTTAAGCGTACAATTAAATTAATTTACGTTTAATTCAAGGAACTACTCCTCAGGCTAGATGAAGCCAATGTAGGACATTTAAGGATGTATATGCGTTAAGTGAATCTTGCAAAAGGAGCACTGTAGATGTTTCCCTTCTGGGGTGCTTAGTTCTTTCACAGTAGGTGTTTAATAATTTGAACATCTGTCTCAGCAGTCTAAGGACATAAATTCTGGTTTTGCAGTGATTGCTGAAGGTCAACACATTTCACCACAACAATCACAAAAAGTTCTAATACAGAACTAGTACCATGTTCACAGAGGGTACAGGCAGAAGAAGGCGGGACTGGTCATTTATCAAAATATCTATTTGTCTTTTAGATTCTTTGACCACATCTATCCTCATGATAGTGAATTTCTCTCCAATGCAAATGTAGTCTATGTTCGTGAATTATGCATAATACTGTCTAATTATTTGTATAGACATTTCCATATTGCTGAGCACTGCAATACCTGGGTCTCCAGAATAATTTAGTTTCCTCAACCTTCAATTGACTATATACAAAACAAGCCATATCTGCTTTGACAAGTACTGCTAAATTTTGCTCTTACTCATTTGTTCAATATCCAACCTTCTAGACAAAGCAATACTATGGGAAATAAAAAGATGAAGCAAGAATAGTGTAAACATAGTTCCTTATGCTCACTGAGAAAAAAAGATGTAACACCTGTAACTCATTGGTTTTCATCTCAGTCTTAGTTTGTTGACCATCTTCAGGTTGCTTTAGTGTGTAGTTAACATTTACAGACACTTTTGGCAGAAGAACACTGACTTTGGCAGTTTTAGAAGTAAATGTCAGCTCTGAGTTTTCCCAGGCCTCCACAATACATCAGAGATTGCTTGGCATTCATGAGTAACTGACCTATTCTAAGTAGCAATCTGTATTCTCATTTCTAAAGAATTAGAGAATATTGTTTTTAAAGAATTCCAGTGATTGCTAAAAATGGTTTTCTGTAAATAAGTAACATTTTTGTGCACAGTTTTCCTGTCAAGATTAAAGAACTTCCAGGTTACGGATACCTTGCCTGATCCATTTGTTGCCCTATCTCAGTGTTTTTCACTTGATTTTTGTCTTTGTTTTAGGGGAAAAAAAGTCCACACATTAAAGATAGTTATGTCCTTTGAGATATATAGATATCAATATCTATATGTATATGTAGTTCCAATACATTCAGATCTGCTTTACCTAGGATGTCTTCAGTGATTTGCTTTGTCTTTTAAGCATGATGAGGTGCTTTAAACATATACTGAATTCCTGCAAAACTAAGGATTTCAGCAGTTAGGAAAACTCAGTATTATAACCTTGATTCATTGCTATTGTTTTGACTTAACTAATGCTAACTAAACTCTGGATTCTAGTTCTTGTGAAGAAAAACCAAAATGTCCCACTGATTTTGACCTACCTGTTGGATTGTCATATGCAAACCTATGCAAGGTTAAAATTTGCAGATAAATAACTCAGAAGGGTGAACTAATAAAATATAATTTCTTATAGCTAAGCCAAATTTTGAGAAAGGACTTGGTAACCGGAATGTATCCAACATGAAACAATAATTGCTTCAGATAAAATAATTTTAAAACATTCTGGTCCCAATTTCTAAACACTTTTTGAAATCTCAGTTTATGATTTGAAGAATAAAATAAATCATACTATCTATTGCCTGCTGCTTAGCATCATTTACTCTTGAGTAATCAGTGTCATTTTAGATGAGAAAAACAGGGTTATCTATGCATACACAGAGCATGATTTTTCTTGCTACCTTCAGTATTTTTTTTTAAGATGGACAACAGCCTTTTTTAATAGAGAAAAACCAGGAAAAATTATTGCAGCATTTTCATAGGAATTAAATAATGATAGAAAATGGGGGGAAAAAAGGGTTTTATAGGAGAGAAATTTGCTAATACAGATTAAATATGCAAAAGAACTCTTAAGTAAGAAGTGCATATGTAAAAACCTGCTCAAATTTAGATTCGGAAGGGCTAAAGAGACAATTATCTAGTGCTTGGTAAAATAAGAATCCCCTTTTGGGATTTCCAACTTCTTCAAATTTTGGTGGAACATTTTATTTTTTACAATGGAAATTGTCAGAAGCTTTATCATTACAATTGCTCAGTTTTGTTTTTTTGGCTATAACATTTTCCATGTCATTCACACGTCAAACAGTATTTTCGTAAAACTTCAGTCAGGTTGATGAAGAGAAATCGTTGCATACGTTAGATCTAACTTTTCTTCCTTTGAACTTTTCAGTATCACAAGAAATTAGAAGGACAGATATATTTATTATTTCAGACAAAGTCATAGCTTACAAAAACTACAGTTCATATCTATTTGGTGGCGGAAAGAGAAGAGGTTCAGATATGAAATTTCAGCAGCTTCCAGTCATTGCAAGTCCTGAGCTGAGCAGGACCTTTAAAGGTAGTAGTGGTAGTTTTATATTATACTTTAGTTATGGGTCTGTCCTCATCTCAGCCCCTGGGATTTACATTCTTTCGATTCCCCTCCCCATTCCACCTGGAACAGAAGGAAGGAAGTGGGGGAGTGAGTGAGTGGATGCTTCATTCTTAGTTATCAGCTGGGCTTAAACCATGACAGTGCATAAGGGAAGAGTGATTGAAATCATCTACCTGGACTTGTGCAAACCATTTGGCACTGACCATCACGATACTCTAGTCTCTAAATTGGGGAGGCATGGATTTTAGATAGACCACTTCATAGATAAAAGAATTAGCTAGATAGTTGCACTCAAAGTGTTGTGGTCAACAGCTCAATAACCCAGTGGAGACTGGTGATGAGTGGTGTTTCTCAGCAGTCAGTATTGATACTTGTGCTGTTTAAAATCCTTGTTGGTGACATGGACAATGAGATTGAGTGTATCCTCAGCAAGCCAACTATATGCTGGGCTGCATCAAAAGGAGCATAGCCAGCAGCTTGAGGAAGGCGATTCTCCCCCTCTCCTCTGCCGCCTACTACTCCCACCTGGAGCACTGTGTTCAGCTCTGGGGCCCCAACACAAGAGGCACGTGCAGCTTGTGGAGTGAATCCAGAAAGGCCATGAACATGATCAGAGACTGGAGCACCTCATCTATGAAGACAGGCTGAAAGAGTTTAGCTTGTTCAGCCTGAAGAAAAGGCTCGGAGGAGATCTTATAGCTACCTTCTAGTACCTAAAGGGGGCATATAAAGCTTGGCTTTTTACAGGGACATGTAATTATAGAACAAAGGGAAACAGCTTTAAACTGAAAGAAGATATGTTATGTAAGATATTATGAATAAATTCTTCCCTGTGAGGGTGACGAGGCACTGGCACAGGTTTCCCAGAGAAGCCATGGATGCCTCATCCCTGGCAATGTTCAAGGCCAGGTTGGACAGGGCATGGGGCAACGTGGTCCAGTAGAAGGTGCCCCTGTCCATGGCAGGGGGGTTGGAACTAGATGGTCTTTAAGGCCCTTGCAACCCAAGCTATTCTATGATCTACGATTTTATGATGATAAATTAACATGCAGGAGAAAATTGGAACCAGTCTCAGAATTTATCTGCCAGTTGTAAAGCAAAATCACACATACTTGAGATAAGAGTCAGGGAAGTTTTCTTTTATCCAGTCTGGTGGGCCAGAACACAATGGAAACAATGCTATTATGATACAAGATTCAATATCAGTATCTTTTAATTTTTTTTTATGTGCCCTTTCAGTTCATTACCCTGAAGACAATTATGAAAGAAAATGAGTTCTCAACTGAGGATGGGATGGGATTATAGATTTTCTGCAAGGAGTTCAGGAAAGAAACAAATATTTTTCTGAATGTTACTTTTCCAGAAAATTCAGAAGTTAAATAGGACAAAGGTGATAAAAAATATACTAGCTATACTGGCACAAACATACACACTTCCTTATCTTAAACTTTAGTTAAGATTCAGCATAAAAAAGCGTGGCCATAAAAGCATGTTGCTCGATCATAATTAATTTCAATTAAGTATTAAAGTATGAGAAAAATTATTTTAATAAAAATAAGAGTACCTGTAAAGAAGCAAGACACAGAGAATTTAAAGGGATTTCTTAATGTGGAGATGTGATCTCTTTGGCTATGTTTGAAGATCATATGCAGCATGTACATCAAGCTGCAAACAAAGTAGAGAAGACTAAAGTTTTGAAATACAAGGGTTTTTCCTTCTCTGCACTGAATTAACTCTATGACAAAACAGTACAAAGATGCTTTCCTATAATAAAACATGAGTTCCTACCAGAAGACTGTATGCTTTAGCTTTCTGCCCTAACTTTTCTTTCTAAATTTATGCATGTGGTCAATAGTCTCAAAGTGAACTCCAAACAAGTAAAGTTCAGGGAAGTTATTTTAAGTGCCACCCAGTTATTTTTCTACAGAGGATATAAAACAGAAGATTTTTTTAGAAGCTGAAAAGGTGTGACTTAAAATCAGAGTTATTGCCTCTCTAAACTTTATGACTTTGAACAGTCACACAACTGACAAATAGAAGACCTAATTATTTGGCTCCTATCTTGTTGAATACAATGTATTCTTTTATCCTTTGAAAGTCTGAATTTTTTATTTATAGGATTTCTAAGTTTTGGAGGTCTTTTAAATTAATTTATGTCAAAGTGAATTCTAATATATATATATGTATAAAAAAATACACAGTACCTTGAAGTTTTTAATTTCAGTATTCTCAAAACACTTCAGAATATAGCTTATTCCTAGAATTCACAAAGTAAATATTTTAACTTTCAGTAAAGTAAAACCAAGTAAAAGTTGCAGGGTAGTTATCACCTTAAAAAGAATAGACATGTCAGAATACGCTTCATAATAATACACATTAGAAGGAAAAAACCTTTGAAACAAAACACTGCTCATACCAGATTTATAGATGCATGTATATGTGAATTCTTCTGTATGAGTAACAGAATTTGAATTGAAGAGACACTTCAGAGCTACTAACAGCTACTGACTGTTGAGATCACCAGAGATTTCTTTGTGTTGACTGAAAGGGACGCCAAAACACCTACTTCTCGCTAACATGAAAATCGAGAACAAGACAATGGTTTTGTGTAAACGCAGGCAATCTGGAAAAACAACTATCAATACCAAAAAAAAAAGGGTAACACTATCTAAAATTCTCATCTCTTAAAAAAGGGATTTCGAATAGATCCTGATTTTCACCTAACCAAGAATATGACTTGGACAGTAGCAGGATTTCTAAATGATGATTCAAAAGTATAGATACACTGTGAACTTTGCTCACCTCCAGATTCCCTTCAAGCGTGTATCTCCGATCATTTGTGCTACCCGCAATAATTTTCTCTCACTCTAAAATTTTCCAAACAAAACTCAAGGCTCAAGTAGCTGAGGAATATGCCCATAATCTAATCCAGATATATCCCTAATCACTTTCAGCATTTTGGCTCAGTCCCTAAATTAACTGCACTATAACCACCTATGTATTATTCACAATATTCTCCTGCAAAGCACTCTTCACTGTGGAGCATATTATCTCCAAAGGACAGCATATGCCTGCATTTTTTTTCCAAACTAGTTTGGGCACTGAAGCACATTTACCATTAGTATAGAACTATAATAAGGCCTTGCAATATTCTCAAGAATCTCAGTGAAACCACAGTAGCACTACTTACAGGCCAGACCAAGATAAAAATATAACATATCAAACTACATCAGCAGAATGGCTGCTCCTTGGAATCATAGGATCACAGAATGGTTTGGGTGGGAAAGGACCCTAAAGATCACCTAGTTCCAACACCACCACCATGGGCAGGGACATTTTCCACTAGACCATGTTGCCCAAGACTCTGCCCAACCTGGCCTTGAACACTGTAGGGATGGAGGAGCCACAGTTTCACAGGGCAACTTATTCCAGTGTCTTACCACCCTCATAGTGAAGATGGTAATGTGTTTCCTACCTCAAAGCATCCTGTCTTTGCAGTTTAAGACAGCCTGCACATTATGATTAATGTGACTTGACACACTCTAAATAGGAAACTATAAAAAGGCATAATATAACATTCAGGACAAATGTCAAAATTCCAAAATGGAATATTCCACTATGAGATTCCAGCACTCCGAAACAATCTTTCTAAAAATAAGGCTGCATCAATAATTACCTATTTTCCTTAAACTATGGATTATCATAAGAATAGACAGAGGAATAAAGAGCGCATACTGTTAAATGTATAAGCAGTTTTGAGTAATTTTTTCTTAACAGTGCAAGGTTTTATAAGTGATAGATTCAATTTGCTGTCATCTCAAAATAGAGAAAAAATATTTTCTTGGCAAAACAATATTCATGCTATATACTTGGCATGTAATTTATCAGGCATATTGCCATGAAATATTGTATTTGATTGCACTTGCAGGGATGTCAAGTAATAGATTTACAGCAAGACTGAAAGAGTCCAGCTCATCTAGTTCACTCCTTAGCCAAATGGTAGAATCAGATACCCCTGTCATCCCAGGCAGACATGTCTAACCTGTTCTAAAAAAGCTCAACTGGTGCAGAATATTCAATTTTGTAGCACTTCCTATGTAAAAGAGGTGCCTGGGAGGCATCAGCATTCAAAAAAAAAAAAAGTCTTTTTCATTCCTGTCCAAGCAAAAGGAGTTTCCAAGGAGGAGCTTGCCATATTATGCTAAAAAAATAAAAAAAACAAAATGAAACAAACTCGCCAAAAATCAACCAACCAAACAAAAAAAAAACCCAACAAAAAAAACACAAACAAAAGAGCCAATAAACAAAGACGTATGGTACAGCCTTGAGTCTGTTGAGTAAAAAATGGGCGACTGAAGAGTCTACATAAAGACCCAAATGCTGGCTACCATTGATGGCTATGAATTTAAAATTCTGTAACATAGGGATTTCATTTTGAGCTAAGTCATTGGAAACACATGTCTCCAAGACTGCCTACTGTAAATGTTCTGGGCATCATTCATTTTTCAGTAGTTGTGTCCTTAGGAAGTATTGTTCTGTCTTCTGGAAAGTACCTACCTACCTACCTAATTTAGCCAAGGGATTCTGCAGAGTTCCTTCAAATTGAGTCTTGAACTGCTTAAAGATTTTGGATAGTGATCTCATAGATTCTTCCCTTCTGCTTCTACTGTAGTGTTGTTTTGTTGTTTTGGGTTTTTTTCCCCTCCAATTACTTTTTCCTGTTATGAAAGTGTAGCAAAGTAAACACTATGATGTCAGAGAAATAGAAAATGTCTTGCTATTTTGCAGTTGCATTTTAAAGCCAAGAAAAACTACCATTCTTTTGCTGGCCATAGTTTTAGTAAGGAAAGTTGATATTCAGTAACCAGCAAGTGAGTAATTCAGTAATCACCAAGTGAGTAATCAACCTCAAATATAAATCTGCAGTTCATTTTTCCTGTCAGTGTAATTATATTATTTTTTTGGGTTTTGACTTTATGTTTCTTGAAAATATAATTGAAAATGCTGATACAGAAGATATCCATTTCAAATCCACAGATGAAGGCAAAATCTCTTTATATTTTCAGATGACCTTGATGGCCTGAAGAGCCGCAATACACTGTTGGCTAGAGATGAAGTTTTTTGTTCAATAAATATTTTACAATAATTATTAGGAGTTCAATTACATATTTTAAATTCTCCTTTTAGTTTGCTTCTGAACTGAAGCATTTACTGGATCAATTAAAAGCCAGGTGGGCAAAAGGTAAACTCTGAAATGGACTGTATGCTATTGGGTTTTTTCCAATTAATCGCAAGCAAATAAGGTGAACATAGCTTGAAGGAATGACATCTTGATATTGCTTCCAGCCTTAAATATTTTATTACTATGAAATACAATTCAAAAGCTAAACTCCTATAGATTTGAAAACTTCTATTCGTGACCAAATTAATCTCAAAGAAAATGAATTAAAATTAACTTTTATGCATTCCCATTCATGAATCACATACATCAGGGATCTCAAAACATCTATCACTATGCTCCAATGTTACATTGGCTTTTAATAGTAAACTAATAATAAAAGGAAGAAATGACTGGATTGCTCCCAAGAGAGTCTGCTGCCAACATGAAGAGGGCAGACAGGCATAGAGTTTCTTAGAAGACATTTTTCCTAAAACATGGCTCATTCAGAGATTAATTGACAGACAGGTTATAAGACATATTTCCTTGCAAGAAGAGCAAACAAAATTATGTGTATGTACTATGGCAATAAATGGTAACAAGAGTGGTCAAGAAACTGCTTTTCTAAGTCTCCTCTACTAAGCAGACTAAATTAGCAATGAATAAATGAAAGTCCAAGTAATTTCACTAAAAAGTCAGCAGGGTTTATATATGTTGACTCCTGACTGCAATCACATATCTATAGGATGTTTGGATTTGAGGGGAGGCACACTTTTAAGTCTAATTGCTTTGCGTGTTCTTCTGCTTGCAAGCCAGTCTTTTTTTCTTTTAAAATATATTTGCTTTATTTTATTTTTTTTTTCACCTGGCTGATGATTTGAAACAGTATTTGCGATTGACAGAAAAAGCTCTGAATGTATAGCTAGGGTATTATTAACTGGGTTTAAGTTAGAAAGTCATTACTTTTACAGATTGTTAAAAAACTTGTGGTATTTTGTTAAGACATTATCTTTTCAAAATCTCCCGTTCTCATTTCATGCTCTCATAAAATTGCCATAAAAAGATTTTGGATTTTTCTAAAATACACATTTTTGGGTTTCATATTTAGCTAGGCACAGAAAGTGTGATTTCTTTTATTCATATCTAATTGGACTCATAATTCCATAATATTCATTTTATGATCTTTTTTTGGTTGAAACAATGCTGCAGATTAATTGTTAATTATATGTTACAGCCATGTTCGCATTTCCATGTGACACAAAAATACATCATAAAAGTGTCCTGGAAACGAATGCATACATCTTTAGCTGTTTTGCCATAAAAAACATGCCTAAACAGAAAGTATGTTTGAAATTAAACGTTTTACGTATACAGGCAAACACTCTCAGGCATACCTGTGTACCTGTAAGAATTCTGCCTACATAGAAACAGTTGAAATGACCAGCCAGGGTGTTACTAATGGTTCCAGTTAAATGGTGTTATTTATGTTACTCGTGTCACAATATATCAACAGCAGTCTCAATTTCTATTAACATCTTATAAAAATGCATTAGTAGTAAACTGGGAGAAGTTTACTAAGACAAACAGTGATTCTTTTCAGTGCCCCCATAAAACTAGACTTCTTATATGAAAATGCTCGTTTATTCCTTGGGTGAAATGCGGTTTTTAAGTCGTGAAGGTGCTAGAATTTGAAATATATTAAATTTACAGGATTTTTTTTTAAAATTTGAATTTCTGTTTCATGAGTTATCCTGATATTTAGACATCGGGTTTTATGTTAACTGCGACTAACCAGTCACAAAACTTTTCATAGAAAAAGCAGTTGTCAGTTTAGAATTGAAAGTGAGTTTTAATCATGCTGAATGGTGATTAAAATGGTTATTAAAATGCTGACTTATTTTGTTGCCATCAAAAGATGTACTTTTCCAATGTGGAACGGATTTCTTAATTACTGTCTAGTCCAAGTTCCTTATATCCTGTTTCTTTATTGAAACATATGTTGATTCTGCATCAGGCCTTCCAAGATGAAAGGTGGTTGTAGAACTCCTGTGAGGGACTGCATTAGTTTTAACAAGAGGATGCTTGTTGCAACATGCTTAATTTAGTCATAGAAGAGAATAGGAAAATAAGTAAAATATATTAAAATTGAACTGACTTGAAATAAAATGTCTTCTTTTTCATTTTTAAAATAAATTGGAATGTATAATTTCAGACTTATCAGAGTATTGTAAAATGCCAACAAATGAAACAGTTGTTTAATCTGTTGCCTGTTCAGCATTTGCTGATCAGAGAACACATTTTCTATTAATAGCACAGTAATCATGTCTGTACCTACTTTTTAGACAAAAAAGGGTCTCATTTCTAAAGATGTTTGGATAAATGCCAATTCCCTACAGTATTATTGGTACCTAGATTCTATTCCAGCAAAATTTCCATCCAGACCCTGCAGTAGAATGTGATAAACCACACAAAACTTGGTTGCTTTACTGCAATGTAATATATGTATAAAGTCTGCCTGAAATGACAATGTGATCGTCTGGATTTTGGGAGGGGGAAGAAGGGAGGGACTGAATTGAAATTGCATTATATTTTTATCAAAGATTGGAGGTTTTTCCCTATAACTGAAATATCTACTGAAATAAAGTTCACAGTTTAAGTTCTGCTAAAAACAAGATAGTAGACATATGCTTTGGACATTTTCACCCTCTGAAAAAGGCAAATTTTCCTGTTATCATATTTTGTTTATTCTGCTACTTGTGCAATATTATTATTGTGACATCTGAGAGCCATATGAACCATGAGCATTAGTTTTAATCTGATTCAGTGCTGCAGTACCACTCAAAAAACACCTGTAAAGGAAAGAAACATTAAGTGATTTCACAAGCAGTTTCTAATATTTCACAAAATAAAAAAAAGATAAATAAAAAAATCATGATAAATCTGCAGGAAAAGCATCCTATTAACTGGTGCCAGCTGGCTATAATTGAAATTTTATTCAGCCTTTCATTTGAAGTTATAGTGATGGATAAATAAGGTTTTCTCCACTAGAGAAGAAATAACAGAGGGACATTTGTTGCAGTTCAAGTCTAGGAAATTACTTTTAAAAAATGCATGTGTTGGATGTCACATGAGGTAGGACTTATTCTCATTTAACAAAATACTGTTACTGGTGCCAACCTTGTTGCTCCCAGAGTGCTGGCTGGGAACTGCAGAAAAATGCATGCAGTACAAAAATCCCTACACCAGTTATTTCTTGCAGAATTTTCCAGGGGTAGAATTAGGTATGCACTGGTGTTATGGAAAAGAATCCTAGAAAACAAACAGGTCTCAGAAAAATGGCAATGAGGCTTTAGAGTGGTCTGTCAAACTTTTTAAACTGATTAATATGCAAAATGGAAAATCAGGTTTAACCTCAGCCTCCACTAAGGTTGAAGACAAGGAGTGCTTTCTTGATATACTAAGGCTAAAGAAATATCTGACAACCCATTTCAAGGTATAACAAGCCATTATCATTTTTAGTCTTTGCATCCACTCTACAAATGGTTTATCAAAAAAGAGACAAACAAAACAAAATTTAATTTTCTTTCAATTCAAATCCGTATTCTGACCACTAGAATGAACAGTCTTCCAAAGAAATTCAAAGGAAGGTTTTCATAAACATGGTGATAATTTTTCTTAAATTAATTACAGGTTAATATTTAATAATAACTAGTATTATGCATTAGTTAATATTATCTTCAATACAGAGCACTTAGAAAGGATATCATCAAACTGATTAGATGCAACAAATCTACCTGAATAGCAAAAGGCTCCAATATTCTTCTTCAAGTAGCAGGCTACAGCTGACTTGGGAGTAAGTGATGGAGAGTGGGAAAAACCAAAGCAGAAAGATATACTTATGTCATCCATCATCTCAGCAGCCTGAGAGCTTTGAAGAGCTCCTGGTAGACATTAACTTTGCTTCTCCTTGAGAAAAATATTGAAAGAGTTAACATTTGCTCTCTCTGAATGAATCCAGCCTGCTGCACAGGAAAAGGATAGGTATAGGTAACCTGGATTTTATCCATACAAAGCACCATATTTTAGGAAGAGATAAAATTTTCAGTAGACTGTAAAGCATTTTTTTGTCAGCTAGTGAGTTAAAATGCTGACTAATGCAAAAATACATACTACCCTATACAATATGACACAATGGAGTTAGAAAATACAGAATAATTTAGACATAATTTTGAATTCACATCTGATATTTTCTGCCTAAACAAGCTTAACACTGTACTGATAAGAACGCAGTAAAACTTTATACCTTATATATTAAACTCCACATCTATGATTGCAAAAACTGCACGGTAAGTCAGTCAGCACAGTCTATGCTTTTCTGCCTTGAGCAGAATAACAGACAAATGTCACCAACCATGCAGGTGCTCATAAATGTTCAGCTAAAGCCACTGCATCACAACCTAGAAACAATGCAATGCAAGAATGAGACCTCAGAAAGCCTGTGTAACCCAATGAGCATATCTACCATTAGCTGGTATTCAAATAAACAAGCAGTTCATTAGTTTGTTATTGCTGGTCCTAAATGTATAAAACTCTTGGAGAAAAAACGCGGCATGATAGTTACAATCTGTTTGGGTCGCTGAATCCAATCTAAAGGACTTGAAGTGTGCATGTTGGTGCTGTGAGACTGAGGAATGCAAGTGAAGGCAAAGGGTCTGAGGAACCCTCCACAGCCTGTTTTGTACCTGCTAATGTACTCTGCTCACTTAATGGCATCTTATAAAACATCTGGTCTCAAATGCTCAAATATTGATTCAGTATATGGAAATCTGGTATTATACACTGTTGTTTCTAGGAACAGCTTATATAAACAGATCTGACATGATTGTGCCATATGGTTTTATTTCTGGAGTGCATTGACTACATTTTTTAGGGGGAGGGGGTGATTAATTGGAGTGATTTATAGGTCCCCTCACTTCCTTCAAGGTGGATGATGACTAAGCTGTAAAAACCACAAATTTTGGTGTCCAGGCTCATAAGCGTTTTCAGTTAATAGTTAACTGAATGACAAATCTCTGCTGTGCATTCACGTGTGACGCCAGTGAGTAGGTGATAAGGGCTAAATCCTCCATAGAGTACGAATGTGCAGTCTGAAAAGGAAGTACATTTTACAGGCTCTATATGCTTTTACCATGCCGCATTTACCACACATTAATGAAGGCAAATACAGGGAAATGAGAGGTTCTGAAGAAACAAATAGGCTATGGCCCTTTTGCAAACACCAGCCACAGCTTGAATATTGTACCCGGGTAAAGAAGCTGCAGGCTCTGGGTTACATTTAAAGTCTAAGGAATTTGGCCACCCTGAAGATGCTGTTTGTCCTAACATTCCTTCCTCACCAGCCAGACTCTCAGGCCCTGCTGTCTCAGGTTGTCTCACCAAACTGACATCTTTCTGCCAAAAATCTTTGTTTGGCTACTCACAACACATCAAAAATGGTGGTTTATCACCTGGCCTATCTGCTGATAGATACATAGGCAATTCCCGGACTGGCTTCCCCCACCTTTGTTCCATGTATTTTTTTCATAAACATCTGAACCCTGAAAAAGTGCTTTTGACCTACTCCCTATTCGCTTCAGAGATCTTTTGCTCACACAGCTTTGTGGGTGCAGTTGCTTTCCATGCTCCTGCTATGGAGTCACTAAAAGAGGCAAGAAGACAGTAACAACCCAGCAGTATTAAAAAGAATCATGGCTGTGCAACTTTCACATTTCTCGTATTGAAAATAAACTGTCTCTTAAATATTGGCACTACTTCTGTACTTTTGATTAGTTGTACTAGACCTATGCTAGGACATAGTATATTCTCTCTGTTGCTCATCATTTGGTGCTGCTAATGGTACTTACCTGCTCTTCTCCAACCTACAAAGTGTGTCAGGCATGGGTAGTAGGGAGTAGAAACTGTTACATACTGGGAGAGGCTATGTTAGGCACACTGGGCAAAGGTTAAGTAAGCCCTGGGTGAACTGCTCCTTTGCAACCCCTAAACTCAGCCATGAAGTTTTTAACTTTCAGGTCATGTAGATGCTAAACCACCCCAGAATACCATATTGCAAATATGTAAATTACCACATCAGATCAGACTGGTAGTCCATCTTGTCAAAAGCCTCTTACTGCAGAAATAGCAAATGTTTTAGAAGAAACAATATTGCAGTAAGCAGTTTCGAATGGTTAAACAAAGCATTTCAGTCAGCTCAGTGGCATTTATGTGTTAGAAGGACGTAACAAGCTCTGCTGGCTCATTTTGCTTAGAGGGAAGACTATTTTCTTGTCTTTCCTTGGAAGGACATCGGTTTATTTAACTGATTCATTGTTCTTACATTAATAAGAAAGGTCAAAGAATATTTCTTGAGTGCCTTGCCACTGTTCATTTTAATATACATTTTTTGCCTTTCTTGTACTAATATTTTCCCCAAGGAAAAGATCTCTTCCTTTTTTCTTGGTGGAATAATTTGTTAATTTCTTTATTATCCCTACTTTGGATTCTGCCAACTAGTAGTATATACTTTTCATCCAGAAATGGTAAACGCTGAACACCATGACAAATATGAAAAGGCAGTTGTCTTTTACATGGCACTATCGATTTTAAAGTCTCCTATATTCTTCTCCAGTCTTGTTTAATATTTTTATTGATGTTCTGGATGAGGGGATCAAGTGATCCCTCAGTAAATTTGCAGACAACACCAAGGGGGCTGACAGTGTTGATCTGCTGGAGGGTGGGAAGGCTCTGCAGAGGGATCTACACAGGCTGGACCAATGGGCTGTGACCAATTGCATGAGGTTCAACAAGGCAAAGTGCTGGGCCCCGCACTTGGGCCACAACAACCCCATGCAAAGCTACAGTCTTGGGGCAGAGGGGCTGGAAAGCTTCTCTGCAGAACAGGACCTGGTGGCGCTGATTGATGGAGCTGGACATGATCCAGCTTGTGGTCAGGCAGAAAAGAAGGCCAACAACATCCTGGCCTGTATCAGCAATAGTGTGGCCAGCAGGACCAGGGCAGTAATCATCCCCCTGTACTGGGCACTGGTGAGGCTGCACCTTGAATCCTGTATTCAGTTCTGGGCTCCTCACTACAAGAGAGACATTGAGGTGCTGGAGCAGGTCCAGAGAAGGGCAACAGAGCTGGTGAAGGGTCTGGAGCACAAGTGTGATGAGGAACAGCTGAGGGACCTGGGAGTGTTCAGTCTGGAGAAGAGAAGGCTTGGGGAGGACCTTATCACTTCCTACAGCTTCCTGAAAGGAAGATGGAGTGAGGAAGTGGCTGATATCTTCTCCACAGTAACAAGTAGTAGGACAAGAGGAAACGGCCTCAAGCTGCCTCAGGGAAGGCTTAAACTGGATATTAGGAAAAATTTCTTCACTGAGAGGGTGTTCAGGCATTGGAACAGGCTGCCCAGGGAAGTGGTGGAATCACCATCCCTGCAAGCGTTCAAAAACACATAAATGAGGCCCTTGTTTACACAGATTAGTGGTGGACCAATTCCTGGGGCAATGCTTGGACTTGATGATCTTAAAGGTCTTTTCCAGCCTAGTAGGTTCTATGATTCTAGGCCACTGCACAACATGGAGAAGTATTAGCAGAGCATGAAGGGAAGTACAGTGCTGACTTGAAGCAGTAAAGTCAGAGAGTAAAGAGTACTCTGGATAGCAAAAGAAATCCTCCTGGGACACTGGGTTCCCACTGAGGTCCTGCTGGCACCAAGGTGCCCTCTCAGCAGGGTCCGGAGGTCACCACCAAGCCTTCCCCACCCTGAACAGCCACAGCAGGGGCTCATTTTCTCCCTGTGCCATAGCACCCCCACCCACGATCCTCAGTTTGGTCTGGGGCCATGTTGCAGAGGTTTAGTGGGGCTCAAGGAACCAATGCACCAAAAATAGTGGACCCATCAGCTTATTAGCTATCCTTCACAAACACAAATTAATTTGAATTAATACAAAGATGTCACGTCTACCAACAGGAGACTCAGAGATGTACCCCAAATTTTAAATATTTGGAAAAAGTCTGATGAGCTATTTTTAGATGCACTCTACTGGTATCACTACAAACTCTCTACAAATTCGCTCCCTTCCACTTCTCTTGGTGTTTCTCTGTGAATTAATGAGACTTTGTGCCTTTGAAACGTTTGAACTCTTCTTCCCTGAAATGCTCTGCAACCTGTACTTTTGTGATACTTTCATCACTTCACTGGTATTTCTGCCACTTCTGTCTTACAGTTTTTGCTTCTGCAGAGCACTGGGCCTATAAATATGGCTCAGACTGGCTTTCTGAGTGACCTATAGCGCAGAGAAATCTCAGAAAGTAGATTTTTTTAAAGGGCAGGGAAACAAACAGATTCAAGTATAGGTAGAGGTGCATATAAGGAAGAAGCGTGAAAATACATCATTTAAGGCTCCTGATCATCTAATGATATTTAATTATGAAGATCTCAGGAACCTCAGTTAGCATAACTGCAAAAAAAACTAAGTGCACCTGAAACATTTCATACGTTAAGAAGAAATTTGCACTCAAGTTACCCTTGACAATTAAGCCCAGAAATTCCTAGATGGGCTATGAAAAGCTGATGAGCCTAATCAAACCCAAACATCTTATCTCAGATTTTTTAGAAATTCCATATCCCCTCATTTTATTTGGTTTTAACTTACGTACAAAACCCAGATGGAGGCCAATTTTTTATATTTGGTTTAATTGTGGCCCAGGGGTATATCAATCTCTCCAGACAAATTGATTTCAAAAAACCTAAGTGTTTAGTCAATATCTAATGGTGATTATTCATGGAATTTCTGGTACCATCAATTCTCAATGCAAAATTTCCCGTCATATGGGCTTGAATGTGAATTCCAGCCAATGCTTATTGCTATTTAGGGGTTCAGGATTGATAATACTCAGTGCAGGACTGACGACTTTAATTTCCATAATCCTTTTCATGCAGGCTTTAAGAAAACACCTCCTTAGGCTATGGAGTATTCCACTGTACTTTTCCAGTATTTCCCACAAAATGAGCACAAGTTCACTGGTCACTAATTTTCTTATATAAGACCGGACAGCGGTAAATTTGTACATAAAAGAACATAACTGACAATCCTTTTCTTGAATGAGTTGAAAGAACATTCTCAAACTGCATACATTGTACAGAAGCAAGCAAATAAATTTGGATGGCTGCCAGACAACTCCCAGTACTTGCTTTTTTAATATCATTGGTATTCATGTTGTTTTGCTGGTATGACTTTCAGCTTGCAACTACCACTTAAGAACATGAGTTCTGCAAGAAATGTCAAATAGGATACATACCTGTGAGGGAAGTCCGCCTAATTTAGGAGTTTATTATACATTTTTAAGACAATGTCCAAGCCATTGTACAGGTCATTCATTTGAGCCTAAGTTTAGATAAGTTCCACAATATACAAGTGGTATGCTGTATTCACACTCAACCTTTAGAAGGGCTAACGGAATGACAGAGAACTGCTTTAGGCCTACTTTACTCCCAGAGGTAGACCCAAACTCCCTAGCATTTTAAACTGGATACTATATGCATCATGTGTGTTGAAAGCATAAAGTTTGAGTTTTATGGTGGGGTCAATTTGTAAGACACCACATTTTTGCCTTTGAAAACACAGCTTAACCACATAGTATGTTTGACACAAAAATAGCCACCAAAAACAAAGCAAACCACAAGACATGGAAAACTGCTCTTTCATTTATTCTTTGGTGATCAGTCACAGGAGAACCCAGGAAGGACATCAACACAGTGAAAATACTTCATATCAAAGCTCGTTTCTTCTGATCAAGGCTCAATTAATGGTGATTATGTTTATTTGTACTTTTTTGATGTCACAAATGCCCTCATTCCTTTCCATAATGATGGAGCATCCAGCCAGCAGTGGAAAGCTTACCTAATTTTAAGGCTGGAGACCTGGGAGGCTCCCCAGTCACAGGCAAGATGCTGCATCCCTGTGCTCCAGTTCTTTGCTCTAAAAATGGGACAGTTGGACAGATCTTGTTTGTGAAGCATGATGCAAGTGCCAAATGCTTATCGAAAACACTTTCAAGAACCTTGACAGTCAACAGGAAGAACTAATTCAAAACTTACCACATTTCTGAATTCCCACTGGAAAAATAAATAGACCTGTTAAAATAATCAAGGCTTCAGATCTTGTGCTTCTCATGTAGCTACTGGTATATTCATTTAATATATTCATTAATTTACTTCAAAAAACTAATGAAAAATCACATCAGCCTGGAAAATTACAGCAAAATTTCCTTTGAATATGGTAAACAAATCCCGTTAGCTTGCTAAATATTAAATATCAAATATCAAATTGCCTTCCTTCCTTGCATTATATCTACATATAATGACTGTACCAGTACTATATGCAACACATAATTTATGACTCTGTGTGCCAGAATGCAAAGCTTTCAATAAGTTCTGTTTCTAATCTGGACTCTTTGACTACTGTTGGCTCCCAAACTGCTCTAGGAATCAAGAGATTTCACAAACACCATAAAAGTCAGACTCTCACAGCAACTGATAAAAAGGACTTGAAGTATAACTGAAAGCATATAGTACAACAAATCAAAATTACACAGTGGTGTAATAAAATAATGTTTTACAAAGGGGAAATGCAAGATAGATATAAGGAAAGACTTCTGCCACTGGATTGTTTTATGATATAAGTCTAATGGAGAAAGTAAGGAAATATCACTTACGATTTTTGCATCATGAATGCACAAAATCTTCACTAGGTTATTGCTTGGTGTATTAGAGATGTCTTTAAAAGGTTCTATGTCTATTAGTAGAGAAGATATGTTCCTCAATGACTGAAGCAAGAATTATGTCAATTTCTTAAAGTAAAAATTTTAACCCATGTTTAACCCAGTTTTCCAACTTTACTTAAATGGTTGAAAATATAAGCAAATCTTAATGTAAATATCTATATAAAATTTATTATATTTATAGTAACAGTGAGAAAATTGCTTTAGGTAGATTACTTCAGGAAAAACAAATGAAGATGGGTAATTGCATCACAGTAAACACAATAGTAATAAAATTAGAAAGGCTCCACATCTTTAAAACTATTGGCATTAATAAGCCATCCTCAATGTTACGATGTACAAGCTAATTAAAACAAAAGCCATACACAAATTTTTACAACCTTTACCTTGATTACATGAGTCTTTGTTAATGTTGTTACCTTTCTTATTCAGAGACAAAGAGCTGCATGGAACAACTGAATGAATTGACTACACAGTATCTGCTAGTTTATTGGTGAACTAATTAATTTACTTTTTTTTCTTTCCTATTACAATTAATTTGAATGAAGTAGTTTGTTGTTATCTGGAACGAAAGTCCATGTGCAAAATGTGTGCAAGGAAGATGTGCAACCAGAAAAAAATTCACTGTAAGTCTGTCCATTTTTACCTATCTTCCCCAAAGGAGAAAGAAGAAGTTTAAGGAAAATGAATGAAACACTGAAGGAAAAACTACACAGGAAATATACAAATAAGCAAATCTCTTTTGAAAATTGTTGCTGCATGGTTTGGATGCTTTCAAATTGAGTAGCATTTTTCTTTATGAGAGCAAAACTAAGTAAACTGTGTTTTCTTCTGTTAACAAGGAGTACTGAACCGGTCTATGGTTCTGTGATATTTTCTGCATTTAAAAAAAAAAAGAATTATACTTTTATAATTAATGATATTCTAGCACTTATGTCGTATTATCACCCAAGAGATGTGTGTTACTTGGCTGTGACACTTCAGGGTAGTCACAGAAGACTCACCTCTGTGCAAAGCTGTCACAGGGGTTTCCATATCACTCCCAGGAGAAGCAAGGCACTGCTGAATTACTGCTGGAACCTAGCACAGTTCTCAGCTGTCCCCAGCAGACATTCTTCTCAAACTTATGCTGAAGGACTCAATGGCACACAGACAGCTTGAGCTCACAAGGTCACAAAAAACGCTTGCAGTTGAGCAATTTGTTGGCAAAGAGTAGAGTGAGAATTACAGAGTTTTATCTTCTCCAGCAGAAATTGCAACTAGAGCAGTATAAATTTGTGTGAGTAAACATCAGCCAGTGGCAATCCCTGTGTTCACCCAAAGACATTAATCTGCAGCTAAAATGTGTTCAAAGTATCCCTACATTCACAAAGGCTTTGAAAAGGTCATAAGTATGGAAGTGGAGGCAGTTTGAAATTAAGTTCCCAATACCTAAACATGCAAGTATTTGCAAATGTGGCAGTTCATGTTTGGCTCTCATTTCTCACCATGTGTCTCTAATGCTTCCAGATGCCGTGGGATGATCAGCCTCAGATAGGACAACCTATTGCAGGCTGCTCTCTTAGACTAACTGGCACTGCAAGCAAGGCTAGGCAGGAAGACTAACACTGGGCTTCCCTGAAACTAATGTAACAGTCCGTAGCTGAGGGCAGATGTCATGCATGCAGAAAGATCCTGCAGTGTCATGTTCATAAAGAAGCAAAACACCCTGCTGGGTCAGATCAGAGAACTCTCTTCTAGCCCAGCATTCAGTCTATTGATAACAGTACAAGGTACTACTTTGTGAAAACACATAAGCCTCACTGCTACTGAGAGTCACTCCTTTAATAATTCCCTAGTATCCTAAATATTAGGCAATATAGCCCTGCTTAGCCCTTTTATTGTTCTTTTAAGAATCTGTTTATTTTGTCTAAACTCTTTCTGAACCTGCTAGTAATGCTTATCTCCATAATCTCTGTGGCAGCAAGTTCCAGAAATTCAGACTGCTGTATAAAGAGATATTTTATCTGCTTTAAATTGATCTCCTATGAGTTTCATAAATTGCCCCCTAGTTCTAGCATCATAGGATTTGATGAATGAAATCATTTTACTTTCACCTTATCGACTGTCTTCATGACTTTGTAATTCTCCCCATTTGTATATGAGCTCAGCAGGTATAAGAGATTCAAAATCTCTGACTCTAGTAGCTTATCTAAGGGCTCCTACTGAAATACCTTAGGGTACATTTATAAATTAGATGTTGTCTTAAATAACAATACACATTTGTGAAAGAAATGTGATAGGAGTATAGATGCAAATTGATGCACATCACAGCTGGTAAATGACGCACTTTACAGCAAGAAAGCAGTAAAGATGGCGGAAAGAATTTTTTAATGTTAAACACAAGCAGTACAATATTTTTATTGAAATAAGATTATTGAAAAAGATTAAGATATTTAGAACATATGAAATGTCTGTTTCTGGTCTCTTCCTGTTTTTTCTTTTTCCGCTTTAAAAAAAAAAAAAAATCACTTAAAATGAGCAATTTTAAATGAATTTCATAATTTTTGTGGTTTTAAGCAATGACTTATAATTTTCATCCTTTTTAAAATTAAAATTTAAAATATCTTACAACAAATAAAAGGATATAAAATGGTATATAAGACCAAGAAATACTGAGATTATGTTTTTCTCTTTGCATATTGGATAACGTATATGCAATGGCTGGACTTTGTGGCATCGGTTGAAAGCATCAAAATTTCAAACGATCGTGATTTTCAGTGATGAGTTTAGATGGAGTGATGAAGGAACCATGGTAAATACTGAGATTCTCACAAGTTCTAATCTCTACTTACAAATAGGTGTAATTTTTGTGAAGAAGTTCATTTGGGTCAGACGTCACGTAGGTAAGCATGCTACACAGACATGTTTACTACTCTGGCAGAGACTATTGGTACCCTTTTTTCTGACAGTGGGATAAAAAGTATAGATTAAAGCACAGAGAGTGAGGAAGACTGACACAGACTTAAAATCATGTGTTTGTGCTTCTGAAGAAGCCATAGCTTTGATTAAAGGCCTGGTGTTTCCTTCTGTATGCAGGGCCAGGCCCTATGCTTTAAATGCTTACTTCATCATGGGGAACCAAGTCTTCACCTATGTTTGGAAACTTGAATTCAGAAGCAGTAAGGAAGATTGAGACGGTAAAATTTACACTCAGTGTAACTCCTTGGCAGTAAACCGAGGATAAATTTGGCCTATGTGTAAAAACAGAAGTAACTAAAAATGTGCAAGTGTTACAGAGCCAGATAAAGCAGCAAGTCACGAGAGAACAGAGGGCATCAGCTTGAGAGGTAATCAATAGGTGTGGGAGGTTGGAAAAGATAAGAAACACCAATGTCAACAGAAAGTCATAAGCAGGGGGAAAAAGCTATCACAAAGTGGAAATATAGAAACTTTCTTTTTTTGCATCCATCAGTGAAGTCTGACTTTAATTAATTCAATTGTTTAGGGTTATATCATGAATTTGACTACACTAGTACGCAAACACAGAAGTGATCAGAAATATTTCAGAATTTTTTAGGCTAAAATGAAGTCTTAATATCCCATTTTAACAGAAGAAACTTGGTTTCCAGTCCTGCGTATGCCTCACAACCCATGGCCTAAAAAGGAGACATTCTTAGACCATGTGTACTACGTAAACGGTAATGCAGCCAGAAGGATCATGTGCTGTCCTCAAAAGGAATGAGCAAATGGACAGTCCAGTTTGTAACTGCTCCTGTTCCAATGTCAGCAGTTGCTAGTATATGAAGAAAGCTTTTTCATGAAAGAATAGCTATCTAGGCAGATCACAATCATAATGCATATTAGATCTTGTGAGTCCAGATGTGCAAACAGATAAAATGTTTACTGGTCGGGGGAAGATTTGGACTGAAATGCCATGCTTACTTCAAGTCAACAGAGTTCTACTTATTTCCCCAGATTCAGAGTGTGGTCTAGAGTATTATTTTGGAAGTGGAAAGGCCAGCTTACAAAGAAAGAGTCATTATGTAAAATGAAAATTGATCCACTGTTGCCCAGTATTCTGTGCAGCCTTTTATTCACATGAAATGAGGAAAATGTAGGTATAAACAAGTCATCAACTTTGAGAGTTTACACTCCACTAACTCAGAGGCTGCTGTGCCTCCGTGTAATGTAGTTTAGAACACATACAAAACTGGCCTTTGTTACTTTACCTGTCAGAAAGGTCTAAATACGTCTAGATCTTGCCTCCTTTCCCAGGCACTTCCAATACACAGGCACCCACTCAATCAATGTTAGGAAGTCCTCCAAACATTGACTGAATTTTATTTTTAATAATTTAGGTGTATGATCTAAACTGCTGCACCTTTTGAATATAGCCACTCTTTTTCTTATAGTTTTTCACCACTGTCTTTTCTCGCTTATGAGCTAAAATATTTTAGAGCTTTTTCGTACTGATTTTAAAAGCACGCTAGCAAAAAAACTACAGCGCATAAACTGGAACTGCATTTTTGCTCACTTTTAAGAAGCTTCACTAGCAATAGCTGTTAGTGTTATGGTATATATGATATGATAACATTACAGCATCCTCCTGTCTAAGAACTTTGTCTAAACTATAGGATGTATTTATGTTCCCAGGTACAGTTCAAACTCTTGGTCCTTTGATTCCCCCAGAGGGCAAATTCAAATGCATTAAAGTCTCCTTTCCTTGTTCACTCAGGTCTTCTTCCAGTTAAAGCAGGGTGTGGTGCACAGATTCATTCCAGAAAAGAGTTTTAACATCATCAATGTACAAACATCTGGACTGAGATACAGGAAGCTTTCTCAGTTCCCACACCTTAGGTGAGTGCATTCAGAGCTTGCCAAATGGATGATATTCTGCTACACCCCCTAAAACTGCTTTTAATCTGCTGCAATTCTAGTGATGCTAGCCTAGAACATACTGGGGTGCTGAGAGGAAGGGAAGCTTGTTATTTTTTTGCAAGTTTTTTTTTTCTTGGTTGAAAAGACTCAACTAACTTGGCATGAGTTCAGACTCTTCACAGGAATGAGTCTGCATTTTGCAGCTCCTAGTAAAAAACTTCAGGTAAGGAATTACCCAAGCTTTATTCACAAAGTATTTAACACATAATAAAACCATTAAAACCAGCACCTAACACAAAGCTAGGAAAAAAAGTCAGGAAAATACATATATTGTTTTTGGTGTGCGCTTGGAAAACTGCATCTAGCCGGTTTTAGCTGTTTGCCCAGATGGCAGACTGGTGCTGTGGGGAAACTTTAGGCACAGGAAAAACATGAAAGACACCTGCTGTCAAATTATAAAGCTCCATTGCTACTCTGAAGTACTGTCTTTAAGTCCCTGCAGAGAAAGGTCTAAACATGGCATTAGAGTTTTTGAGCTTGCTTTTCTTTTTATACCTTTTATCTTTGTCTCATCTGCACTAGACTATTACATGGATAGCTCATGCAAAACCATGCCAAAAATAAACCAGTCCTTTGGAGCAATATGTGTGCTGTGTTGTTTAGACTCCACAGAAGAAATGGGATAGGGTTTCCTCTGTTCTTCACTTTTACTATTGCATGGCTGCCGCAAATCACACGCAACTCAACTGCTGTGCTACACTTATGCACTATTTCTTTCAGTGCATCTTCTCATTAACTTTGTCTCAAAATAATCAGGAAGTCTGCTGAAAGCATATTGAGGAGGAGAAAGAAAAAAGAGAGACAGATGAGACTGTAAAAGGACTTTAGTTAAAATCCTTGCAAGAATTTGGCTTCTTTTAAGGCTTAGGTACCGCGTATTTAAGTGCATCTATTATTTTCTCACCCAATCTTTCTTTTATTTCATTTGGTAGTATCCATGAAAACAACACCTCCATAAGAACATGGTACATAGAGTCACAGAATCATAGAATAGTTAGGGCTGGAAAGGACCTTAAGATCATCTAGTTCCAATCCTGGTCAATTGCTGCATGTGTACTTCTAAACATTGCTCAGAAGTTCTTTTGTCTTGTATACTGTTTTTTTGATCCTGAACCTGATTAATTCCAGGTTATACAAAAGGCAGAAAAGATAAATGGATCCTGAATTAGGCAGTCCTTTGGGTAGCCATCAGACATTCTTACTGGCTTCAGAATTAGACACTAAGGTTTATTTCATGCTGTCTTTAGAGGCAAGATTTTGTAGTGACTCATAGCATGTTTTAATAATTCATCATTATCTTAAATTTTGACATAAAAAGGATTCTTGAGTCCAACATGCTATTCTAAGCAGTCCAAATTTGTTCTCTTTGTAAAAGAAAATGCTTTACAATATGCCAAACTGTGTTTATTACTATTTTTAGTCAACAACATTCAGACTTAAAGCCACTTATGTGTATGTTTAGACAACTCAGGCCCTTCTCAATGTGCTATTCATGCCCCTTTATCTACACTTGGAGCCTACATCAGTGCCCATTCTTTTTGAATAACTACTAATTCAGATGAAACACTTCAATTCTATCCACAAAAGCTCATTGAAGCTGCTTTAAATAAATCTAGACTGAGATACTGTCAATAAAATAAAAATGTTACCATAAAGACAACAAAAACTCTAGAGGATTTCAGCTTGTTTCCAGTGGACTCCAATTCACTGAACTGTAGAAGCCCCAAGTATATGCCTAGAAGACCTACCAAAGAAGTATAACAAAAACAAATTCACATTTGCATGCATAAAATTTCTGAATAATTCTACCTTACATGACAGATTTTTGAGGGAACCCACAGATTTCAAAACAGCAGGAAAACTCTAGCATTTACAGGCAGGATTTTTGAAATACTAACTGCTAACTTAATTTACTTCCTGTTACAGACAATTACTGTGACTTTTGTCATTGACTTTCTTAGGAGCAGAGCTAGGCCTGAGTGTTTTGAGAATTATACTCTAAAAAATACATTGTGGTCACCTTTCCATCAATGTTTTAACATTTTTACCTCCACACCAAATAATTTGCTAATCTAACAGAAAGGTTCTCATAGGATATTACAGATTTGCTCTGCAGAAACAAGTATGTTAAAAGAAGGATGACTCAACAAGACGGATTTATTACATCAGCAATGAGTAGTTCACCATGTGACCAGAGCCGCAAACAAGCAAGAGCTCGAAAATCTTTGTACTGGCAGAATAGATGCCACACTTACTATAGGACATGGTAGTATAGAGAATGTTATTTTGCACTTTCCAAGGACATAAGATTCCCTTGAAATTCAAAATGTACAATAACGCAGCAACATCTCTAAAACAGAAAAACAATGAACGAAAACAAGGTTTTCTATCTGATAAACATATTGCATTAGCCTCAGTCTTAAAAAACTGAGCAGATAAAATTCAGATTATTGATTTTATAGAGCTATAGCATCAAATCACATACAAAAAAAATTAAAAGAGGAATTATTGCACCAAAAGCCTCTTAGTGTGTAATTGTACAACTATTACATTTATAGTGTTATGTGAGCTCAGGAATATTGTTTTTGTTTTCTTATTTCTTCTTTTTTTTTTTTTTTTTTTAGTTGTTTTATTTACCGGAAAAGGTACATTTGGAATTATAATTTGTTTGAATTTAAGGTAAAAATAAGACGTGGCATCTAATTTATAGCTTTTCCTTTGTTTATTTTTCATAATTATACTTCTGATTCATTTAAAATCCCTTTGAAATGTTGAATATTAGAAAGGAAGCACAGATGCTGATTCTGTTTGCAGTGGCCTAAAAAAGTGCAAGCTTTAATCTGATGTCTAGGCTGCATTAAAAAAATTGGATTGAAAAGGATTAGATTAGACCTTCTGGATTTAAAAATGTTAAAACTCCATTTATGCTTTAACATAATCTCTTTCCACTCTCTGGAGCCATCAAGCTGAGCTCTGTCCCTTGCAAGTATTTATTATTATTATTATTATTATTATTAAATTTGCTTCTTTTTCATTTTAACATCCTAGTTTTATATTAGTAATAGCAAGAAATCCTTTGAGACAGATCTAAAAGTTCTTTCTGACCTTGTGAATGGGAGGGCAGGCACTTAAACCTCTGGCTTTTATGATGATTTTATGTATTTGTGCACAGTCACAAATGTAAATATTAATAGCTAGTTTTTAAAAGCCAAATAAGAGTGAGTGCTTTTAAGGACTTTAAAGGCTTGTGAGAGAGTGATGATGTTTTACAGTACAACAATTTATTTACAATGCATTATTATGAAGTAATGCCCAGTTTAAAAAGCAATCATGCACTTTAGTAAACCTGAAGTACCTATTACCTACAGCATCTGTAAATAAAAAAGGTATTATAATATTTGCAAACTTCTGCCTGGTACTTCAGAAAGCAGATTGGGTTTTATTTCTCATAAAAATAAAACCAAAATATTATTTGGGATGTTATAGGACAGCAACCCACAGGAGCAAAATGGAGGAATAATAAGGTCCTTTCTGAGATCACTGTAACCTTTTAAGTGATGAACATGACTCTACTGTTGAATTTCTGGGCATCCCACACCATGGGGGATGAGTTTTTCCATTATCACTCAGCCTGTACTGAATTGAGGTAAGCTGAAAATATTTAAAAATATTAGCTAATACCATCTGACATGTGAGAGACATTCTAGAATCACAGAATACTAACTTATATGTAATTTTATCAAACCGTTGATTCCACTTCTGTTCATCCATGGTAGATCAGTTCTTCGTGTTTGTCTGTGGAGCTCTGACAAGTCATGTGCTGGGGCACACCACCATGAACACCTTATTTTCTGCCAGTAGGCTCAGGCTTTGGATATCTTCCAGAAGATCCATTATCATGATTTGGTCTGACCTAGTGATACAAATAACTAGGTGCTGTTTTTAGAAGGGTGGTGTTTGCTGAGCTGGGCTGGAGATTTCTTGATTAACTCCCAATAACTGTTAAAACCTAGAAAGCAACTATGTTTGCTCTAGTGAATGAACCCCACTGAGGAACCTGGTTCAGGGTATTAAAAGTGAACTGTCCAAACCAGTGTGAGTTGTGACACCATCATAAAATGAATAAGTAACCTGAGCAATAATCCCCATTCTCAATGTAGCCATCATTATCACTCCATCCAATAAATGAAAACGTTTATCACATCCATAATAAAGAATAAGGCTAAAAAGTTCTGCTACCCAATTTGCTATGGTCTTGTGAGACTCAAGACTGTAAAGAAGGTGTAACTAGTACAGCACCATTTTCTCTTAGCACCACCAGAGAAACTGTGATATTTTATGACTGTGGGTTTTTTTCAAATCACAATCTGCTCATTTTCATGTACCATATCAACAGCCACATTTGAAAATACAGATGGTTTATGCTCACAGAACACATCAGTACCTGAGCCAGACTGTCTCTTAGCAAAGACCAGGTGGGTTTTCAGAGTTCACTTTACTCACCACTCAGACACGTGTCATTATACACTGCACACTTTCTCAGCTTCTTCAGCTAAGGAAGAACATTGTTATGTTATGCAGTACAGGTGCATACGTACTGCTGGATGAACCAATAAAATGAGCAAAACTACAGTGGGCCCACAAGGAGGTGTAATGTCATATGTAAAAGACAGCTAGCAACTAAGAGTAGTTACTCTACATAGTTACTCCTTTTGTAAAAACTATAAATATTTCTGAATAGCCAGAGAAAAACTACATTACTGCTCTTCCAAACATGAGAAACAAAAACTGTATCAATTGAATTAATTTACTTACCTAATTCATTTAATTTAGCTCTAATATGTGGAGAATTGGGACAATCCAAGACGCGTTAGTTCTAAGAAAAATATTTCATGTGAGGAATTATTAAATCACAAAAACAGTGAACAACTGCTACCAAACACACCACCAAAAGCAGTCTAGAACCCCCTTATTTAGAAGCTGAAGTAATCTAAGTCCGAAATTTGTCACCTTCTCTTTGACTTTGCAGTTATGACAGAAATGAACTACCATTAAAGGGGAAATCAAAGCACCTGGCTACAATTAACCATTAATCCTAAGAGCAGAGGCTGTTAGGCACTGGAGAGATCTGGATGTTTAGAAACCAGATGGCAATCCTTGCAGTAAGAAGGGAGATGTGGGCCTTGAATTAAACGGAGAGTGTTTTAATAAATGTGGAGAAGATTGTGCTACTTCAGCGATGAGCACGGGGCCTGCAGCAGCTTATTCACCGTAGAGGTAGACATCCGCACATTTAGACAACTGAATTCACTCGTTTTGAGCTTATATGAGTTGTGTTTGATTGTTCTTGAATGGAGTAATATCAGAACTGTTATTCATCAGTTTAAATTGACCTCATCTAAAAAAATATTTTAGTAAGCCATGATGATATTCCACTAGACAATTCCAATTGCCTTTATATATCAGTTCAATTCTGAAATGATACAAAATTCCAAGCACTGAAACTTCAGTTGGAATAGAAAGGTTAGAAAAATGAATGAACAAAGACCACAAGCTAAATTGAAATTGCAAATGTTCCTATTTTGCCTTTATTCTGATCAAATTTCACCTTATATAACGGAACAGGGTGTCTTTCAGTGTCAGAAATACTACAATGGTATACCATATTCTCCCAAACTTCTGTCCTAAAAGGCTTTTAGTTTTGAACTGGACATTATAGTGTGAACATGTGATTAGTAGTATAATTCTGTCTACACTATTTAATATTTTTAAAAGCCATTACTAAAATGGTAATGATGCAAGGTGTGAATCTTAGCAGTTTTCACAAAATCTTTGCAAAAGGCACTCCACTGTAGCTTCATGCAATCAGTCTGATTTGAAGTTAATTTAGTAAAGAGAAAGAACAACTAATCTGAAAGACATAAACTCAGATGACGTAAGTAACTTTTCTCTATGTTTTTCTTCTTGTGCCAATTTATAAGCTAATGCATGTGCATATTCCTCTTCTAGACAAGGTCTTCATTATCTACAAAAGTTCTTTGCCTTTAGTATCTAAACAATTCTTTATAATTAGATGAGGTTTTATTGCCTTTCAAACTTTCATGTATATGTATTTAGAGATCTAGGTATATATGTATTTAAATATCCTGTTAAATTCTCTATACCAGACACCACTGTAATCAATTGCTGTGTAATGTTCTCTGAGAAAGATGCCCATGCTTTGGACTTAAGTGTATTAAATAAAAATATACTAAATCAAAAATGCATTAATCACTTTTAAAAAATATTGTAAATGAGAACAGTGAAAAATACATCTTTTATTTTGTTCTGTGACTCATTCGTTGACAATAATTCTTCAGTGTAAAGGATTAATGTACTGGATAATCAATATGCTTTCAGACAGATACTACATCAGTGTGTTTCCTTTGTCGGTCCATATTTTCATTATTAACAGTTTATGTCAGTAGTGGCCTCTACGCATCTAGGACATTTTAAATTTATTTGATCACTGTGGCATTCTTGACTGTGTGAGGCATCTGAGGTAGTACAATGGAGTAAGAAACCAAAGTTAAGACTAATGTATTGCAATTAAGATTGCCAAACTAAAGCACATAGAATGGTTGTTGGATTTAATTGGATTGCTTTTAGTTTGCAAAGATTTTTTGTTCATTTTCTGCTGTGCTAACAAGCTTGACTGAATTACTGATTCCAATTTCATTTTAGATGAACAATCCACTATTTTGAAGGTTTTTATGTTTTATCAAATAAATGTTATAAATTTGCAAAAAGTCATCCAGACAGAGGTAGTTTTGTTTGCTAAAGAAACTCCTTAGAATCATTGTTCTTTACTAATTACATTCGAATGGAATCACAATTACCATGAAATTACATTGTTTATAACATAACGACTGTGCTTACTGAGCAAAGCATGCACTTTGGCAGAAATAATGTCACAAAATTTAGGAAGATGCTACAGATAAACCCAAGCTGATTTATGTATGTGGATCACCCTTCTTAGTTTGGTATATCCTGAGAATATATCACATACTGTACCTCCTGTGAACGTCACAGTAGTATCATCAGTTTGCATTTCAGTGGAAGCAAACCATGGCACAAGACCATTATAGCTTTCTTTAGGCTTTGGCAGACAGGCTACACATTCAGCCCTCCATCTGACTATACCACAAACATCTAGCAGCTGATGAGTTCATGAGCCACACACAAGCGTAAAGTCAGGGTTTGCCTTATACCCACAGCACAGAATTGCAGCCACTTCTGGCTGCTGATGGTGCCTAGACTCTCAACACAGTGGGGCTGAAAGGCATGCTGCTGGGCTGGGCCAAGCCAAGACCTGCACCTGCCTCTATAGCAATCTGAAGTATAGAGTTTGGTAGGACAAATTATTGTTGCTAATTTCTCATTCAAGGGAAAGGTTTAGCTCATGCAGAAAGAAGGATATCCAGTGTGGATTTCTAGCACAGTGTTGCAAAATGAGGTGTTTCCAACCTAGTGGTATAAAAATAACCTTTACTGGTCAGTGTTAGGCTCAGATCTAGGACAAGAAATTATCCATCATCCTCTGTAACTTTTACTCAGTACAATGAATAAGGACAACACCCTTTAGTTTGCTGTTTTACCATGTGGTGACTGTTTGCCTAACCTTGCCCATAGTGACTAAGTGGATAGAAAGCTCAATTTGTCTCTCACTCACCAAGCAGAGATGCTCTTAGCTGTTATCCCGAAATGGCACAAGGTAACTATCTTTCACAGCTGTGGCAGAAGGGTTGTATCTTTGTCTTGGTAATAATTCAGTCTGTGATATGTTGTTGGGACATTTCAGATATATACTGCTCCCTGTCAAAACCATTTCCAAAATTATAGTCTCTTGCCATTCAAGAGATGAATCATAAAATGCCCATTTGCAAGCTCTGAGCTGAAATACCTGTACAAAAGTTCTGACAGGTATTTTGTTATGCATTTTCGGTGTGATTTTTAGATTGATTTTTCTGCTACATCAGAACTTTGACATCTGCTGTAGTTCATTGCTGGTTTGGTGGGGGGGTTGTTGGGTTTTTTGTCCTTGAGCTTACTTTTCTGAATCTTCCAGAAGTCAGAAGACAGTTAAACTTTACATTGCATACAGCTACTCACAATATAATTGCCTGTTTCATCTTTTGCCTCTCTGCACTTCCATTAGTTCTGGGTTCACAACCTTTAACAGGAGCTTACAAGCACAAGTACCTGTAAGCCTGCCTATCATTTTGCATTTTGCAAAGATTTAGACATGAGGAAATAAACTAGTTTTGTAACTCAAAATGAGCTAATTGACTTCTTCTGCTTAGTCCATTTCGATTTGTGGGTTGTAACCAATAGACTTATCAGGTCTAGTTTATTAATACATAAGGCAAAGACCGCCATAGTTCTATCTGCAAAAGCAATAATGATAATTTTAGAGCACCACACACCCATAAGAAAGATCCTTTGCCTTCATATTTCTGTCACATAGATTTAAAGAGACATACGTAATCAAGTGGGCAGAAAAAGGAAGAAAGACAGATGTGAAGGTAGAAAGAAGTGACAGAGGAAAGAAAGAGTGAGAAAAAGTGAGACGAAAACAGAAGCTTGCACTCCAGTGGCTTCTGTGAGAAGTAAAAATGTATTCTAAGAATACAGCCTTTTGATGTACACAGTTTATGTAAGCACATCTCTTTTAGAGATAGTCACATTGTGAAGTGTAAAAATACATTTATATTTTTATTTTCTATGGTTTGTAACCCATCATACATTCTTAGCAAAATTTCTTCTCCCTGCTTCCTTCCTCCTTTTAATTAATCCAGTAACTAAATCACCATTTAATAACTAAATAGCACTCTAATTAGATGTCATAAATTTAAAATTTACAACTTACCATCTAATTCTTAAAGCAAATAAGTCTGAAGGTGTCAGAATTTTCAGCATAGAACTATAGCTTCAGCATTTACTTTAGAAGGTTTCGGACTTGGTAGAGTCAAACCTCCAGAATCATATACCTCAAGTCCTGTTAGGTTCTAAAGATAAATGAGCTTTCTTTGTTCTCACAGGCCTTCTTCTGAGAGATGTGCTCAGAATACAGAGTATATTCTAAAACATGTGGTCATGGCCATAGCTGTGTCTAGCACAAGTCAGGGGCTTGATACTCAGCTTGGTAGCAGCAGATTCCATTTCTTTTTCAGCATGAGGATTCAAAATTCTAGAAGTAAACATTGACCACCAGCAAATTTGCTTTTGATTCAGAGATTGAAAACTGTCTCATTTGCATGGCATTATATAGAAATTAGACAAGTAGAACTGACCAAGTGTTTTGGATGGCCCAGTGAAAAGGACTCTAGTCTTTAAAAAAACTTTGCTACCATTTTACATGCAGTTATGCAAATATTTGAACACTCTCTTGAGTAGAAACTTGATTAAGATTATGCAGAAATTAAAATCAAAATAAGAAAAAGTGGTTTCTCCTGAATTTAAAAGAGGAAAAATATAGTTCCTAGACTTAAGCATAGCAATATTGGGCATTGATTTCCAAAGGATGATATTTCGTCTTTAATTATTTTTTTAATATACTGAAAGCTATTTAGAGTCCAATATTTCTTTCTGAATAGGAAATAAGCATATGAACTGCACGTAATATCTTGGATTTACTACATCTGAACACACTGCTTGCATAAGTGGAATAACCACATTTGGAAATCTCAGCCAGTTTCATGGAATCAGGCCATATCAATAGCAGTAGTTGGTCCTTTTAGCCTCTGCATCATTATGGAGTCATTTACTTGAGGCAGTGTTCCTGAGTCACGAGTAGCCAAATTAAAAGTGTTCATTTATATAAAAAATCACAGATGACTTTAGAATCATAGATTCATAGAATTGTTTGGGTTGGAAGAGACCTTAAAGACTATCTAGTTCCAATCCCCTGCCATGGGCAGACATAAAGTTGATAATTACTATTCTATTGATATAAAAGTATCATGCAACACTGGGTGGCTGATATCAGACATTAGCAACGGAAGCTGGGCATTTCATACAGAGCCATCTGCCATCATCCTGTCATGCAGCGCTTTGAAAGCAAAGCCCTTGAAATATCAAGGAATGGTTTGCTAACGTATATCAAAATTGGAGTAATCATTTCTTATTATCTGTTTAAGTCATGTTAAACTAGCTGTTTAATTTAAGTCACTTTTGCTGTTGGCTGAATACAGTACAGACAGAAATACATGCTGGTTTGATTTGCACCTTGCAACTGGACTACTGAAAATGAAATTTTATGACATATAATATAGCACATACAGTAAAAAGTTGTTCTGTGTCCTCACCATTGTAAATTGGTGTAGCTTTACTGAAAGGATGGTCTAGCCTTCCAATATTGGAGAAAATGTATGTAACATATTTAAACTATATTAGAAAACTGTATATGCCCACTCAATTCCAATGTACTCATTGGGACTTCAGAAACTTACAAGTATTAACTTTAATTTAATCAGATGAAATGATAAGGGTGTGGTCTGGTTTTTTTTTCTTTAAAAAAAAAAAGTCAAATCCTCTGAAAACTTGAAGAGACTAAATTGTAAAAGAGTCCTGTTTCATGAAGTGATTTTTTAAAGCTGTGCAAACTCCACTGTGAGTAGTTCAAATATGAACATAAAGAAGGGATTTGTTTACACCTAGCTACCTAAAAAATAGTATGACAGCTTTCTCATTAAAATTGAAATTTGGGGACAGCAATCACCTCAGTTCAGGCAGCCATTTATAGTTGGAAACAGACTTCATTTGGAAAGCAATCATCCTATTGCTCAGCTTTTATCAGAAACAAATTGCTGTGATGTTGCACCTATGAAAGCAATAACCAAACTAATAGATTTTTTTTCATGAAATGTTTTAACTTTTTTTTTCTGTAATTGTCCATAAAAACAGGGAAAAATCTAGCCAGAGATGGAAAAAATATAATTTTAAGTGTTGCAATGAAACACAGACATTCTATGTAGAATTCATTCCAGAATTACAGAAGACATAAAATGAGAAAGAGTATTGGGAGACATTTTCCTTTCTATAAAGCCTGGGAAGAGCCATGCCTTCCACATGTTTAAAATTTTTGCTTTCTTCCTGTGTATGTGCGATGAAAAATTCTATAAAGATGTCCCCATAGGAGGAGCACACTAAGATGCAGGGTGTTGCTGCATTCCCTTGCTAATCACTGAGTAACTACTCACTGCGGTAAATCACCATGTCTCTGCCTCAGTTCTCTTTGTGTGAAGCAGAGCCTCCTTCCACCTTTCTGTCT
The DNA here is from genome assembly GCA_009867235.2 of Psittacus erithacus. Classification (NCBI taxonomy): domain Eukaryota; kingdom Metazoa; phylum Chordata; class Aves; order Psittaciformes; family Psittacidae; genus Psittacus; species Psittacus erithacus. Next base: position 48,483 of record WYDI02039214.1, read on the forward strand.
CTTCTTTCCCCTAGAAAGTGTTTTTTTAATCCTTCTTAATCTTCTACTGCATCTTCATACAAAATGCAGTGAAACTCTGACCTTAATTTGACAGTTTGGACTCACTGACCAAAGATCACACAGCCAATTTTAATCCAGTAATTTAGAGTTCTGGCAATAATAAAGATTAAAAAAGAGATGGAGATTAATCTCTGATTATTTGTCAATAATTTCAAAATAAGTAAAGAAATGTGGCTCTCTACATATTAAATCTTGCTTATTCTGCCATAAAAGCATACAATGTCAGAGGAAATTGCCTTCAATTGAATATGAGCCATTGATTATCAGTGCTGTGGGAACAAATATATGTTTTCTACTGCTCAAAGGAATTAACCTTTCTTTAGTCAGACCCCTTTCATTTGTGAAGTTAAAATATCAATACTTCAAGAAATGGTAACAATCTGTCTTTGAAATGTGCATGATCTAATTTTTTACCTAGAGTACTGAAACTTGGAAGACTCTGAGCCTAAAAATGTCACTTGTTCTCCCCTTTTCTTGGAGTACCTTGGGGTTGCTTTTAAATAAAGATGGAATAAAGTTCTCAATTTCAAAAAACAAATAATCTGTTTGTCATGCACTAATCCTCTGTGCAATACTGCTGCCAAAGCTAATTCTGTGGGGAAAAAAAAAAAAAAGGGGCAGAAGAAAAGGAAAGATAATCAAGAAAAATCTGCAGGTACATGGGTTGCCAGTTTACCAGGACACTTAAGTCTGAAGTGCATGCTGCACACTTTCTCTAGCCTTCTATCTTTTAAACTTTCATTCTTTATGATGATAATGAAGATGGCAGGCAGCAGATGCTTCATCTTGACCATGAAAGGGAGGGAAAAGTGTGACTCTGGATGCTCTTAAGAAAATGAAGAATGTGATCAACAAACACTTAGGAGATTAGCATAAACACTCCTCAGAGCGCATTAAAAAATATGGAGAAAATCATTAATGTTATAGCATATGACTACCCTCCAGGGTTAGAGAAACATGATAAAGTTTATATTAGTGTAGATACAAGTGAACTACCAAATACATAATTCAGTTAATGCAAAATCTTTCTTTTATTGTAAAGAACCTCTCCTTTATTCCTGATGCATATTTCTTTTTTCTCTTTTTCTGTGGAAAATCAAATAACTTTCTGAGTATGTGTGTCTGTTACCAACATTTATCTGTAAGCTCTTCAACTTCCATGAAAATTAGAAACCAGACAGAAGTGCAGGGGAAAAATAGAGAATGGCAGGCTGCATTTTGGAAGATGAAAGGACTCTAGAAGAGCAGCAGTCTAATTAAACCAGAAGTGGATATGCTACAACCAGAGCACTCTTCTGTAAATGATATATCGTTAAAAGACATTAAAGCTTCATTCCTGAGGAAAATTTGTTACAACTAAAATAAGATGAGAAAAACATGAGAGAGAGACTAATTTAATGCTATAAACTCCAACCCTCTAAGAATGAAGGGGAAGGACTGGAACCAAAATACCTTTTAAGTAAACTAACTCTTGAAGACATCAGAGAAAACAAAATACAGACTATTAGAATGAAAAAAAAAAAAAAAAGCTACTCATAAGGGCTACAATGTGGATTATAATTATTTTCATATCCTTCACTATCCTATTCATATGATCAAAATATTCTTCGTACACCTGACCAAGATGTCCGAGCACTCACAGTACTGCACAGTAAACTTTTATTGATGTATGAGGGCAATAGAGGGCAACTTTTCAAAAGCAATAATAATTTTTGGATACTACAGCTTTTAGGTACCCAACATAGCCTGCTTTCTAGGTGAGCTAAATACTCCCTATTTCACCTGAAGTCTGTAGGTTTTCCTACGACATCTTTTGAGCCTCTCGCATTACTCTCTGGTCACAAAATAAAGACCCGTTAACTAACTGTAGCCAATTCTGCAGCAAAGCCTTTAAGACGTGAATCGCACAAATCTGTGGCAAGGTCAGAAGCAGGAAGATTTACACCTAATTACCCATTTTTATTTTTCAGAGCTTGATTAGCATATTAAGCTATGTTATGGATAGCTGCATCAAAAATTAGGAAACAGATTCAATAAAACATTTCTGTGAAGATGCTGAAATAAGGATAAGATGCTTTTGCTTCCTTTTGACAAGCATATATTAAAACATAAATGCTTAAGTGTGAGTGGGCACTATGTGATACTCAAACATTTATTTGTATTGTGCAAAAGAATAGCAGTTAACCTTAAAATCTGCAACAGGAATAATAGATAAGAGCATTAGCAGACTGAACTGGTGCCATGAATGACTCAGAATGTTTTGTTTGGGTTTTTGGTGGGTGGGTATTTTGTTTTGGTTTGATATTTTGTTTGGGTTGGTTTGGTTTTTTTTTTTTTCACTAAGGCAGTTTTTTTGAAAAATGGGCTTATTTGCTTTGATGAGGACTTCCACTGGAAAGCAATATGCAAGGTTAAGTATGCTGAATGGAAAAGCAAGGGTGTAAAAACCTGTTGTGAAAACATACTAGTGTTCAAAAATTTACACTTCATCATAGTTAGTCGATATGTATTTAACATTCAAAGGAATCAAATTATTTTGGCCTTTCAGTCAATAGAGGAAAAAATAGTAAATAAAGAACACAAGATCCTGGCCTCTCATCTCAATGCGGTCTATTGCAGCATTATTCATCTCAAACAGTCCTTCCACTACTTCCAATCAAAAAATATGTGGATTATATTGTCTTAGTTAATGAGTTTTTAAGAAGTGTCTGTGTTCCCTTTGCTTGAGAGAGCCTCGGGGATCACAAGGTTTCTTAGTACTATATCTGTGTAACTGATATATACAGAGTTGAATTTCATTATTTATGTTAATATAGGAATAAAGAAAATTAAATAGTAAACCTAGTAACTATTAGATTGGCATTAAAAAAATCTCTGCAGACTATGGCTACGGTAGATGGTGTTGGAAGAAAGACCAGATACAGAGTTTAGGCTTGTTTCAAAGGCAATATTCTTGCTGTAAGCCAAGTCTCAGATGAAAAAAGATGAAACAGGTAGTTCAGAAAGTCCATGTAAGATCATGAGCATATAGTTAGTCTGTAAACTAAAATAACAGTTGTTAGATAGTGGGATAACCTATTCAATGTTCATATCTTCAGAGGGTTCGCAGTAAGTAAAAATAATTTTGTCATATAGGCGGTAAAGTGCACAGAAGAAGAAAAACAGGAAAAAGCAGACGAAAGAAGGATTACCACCCTCCAGAGAACCTGCAGGAAGTCCTTAGTGCCTGCCTTGCTGTGCAGGCGCTAGGGGAAGCTAAATTTATTGGTTTTTGTTGTCTACACTGTAGGTTCGTTCTTCTGACCATCTCCAAATTAAGATTATTTGTAAATGTTATTTCATGTGCAGTCTAAGCAACTCTCACCAAAGTACTCAAACTTCGCAAAATATGATATTGTTCAGATCTACAGTTATATTCATGACCTCAGGACTAGTTTCAAGATTTGGAGGTGGTAATTCCTCTCATGTTACACAACATCCCCTGATATTTGCCCCAGTATGAATGAATGTAGTTTTTAAGAGTTTGAGTTGTGATATATTTATTGCTCTGAGAAGATTCATTTTGCTTTTAACAGTAATTGTTATCTTCATAACTTTCACAAGAGAGTTTGATGTTATTAAACTGTCAGATACAACATGGCTAAAAACCTGGGTCATGGCTAATACATTTGAATAGACAGAAGCATTCTCCAACCCTTTTGAATGGAGAAGTGGCAGCAGCTCGTGTACTGAGAGGAGATTCCTGACTCTTTGAAAACTGATTTTAGCAACTGTTTAAGAAGAAGTACTCACAGCGTACCAGGATGCTCAGCACAACATATAGGTGGAAGATCAATATTGTCAGACAGAGCCTTGGAGAGGAAAGGGTACAAAGGGGCAAGAAAAATTGCAACAAAAACACAGGTAGGCAAGGCAGAATAATGCTTAGACAAAATTTCCCCAGCAAAAAGGTAGAGAAAAAATCTCTTCAAGACCAAATGGAATTGTGAAAAACACTGCAAAAATAATGGAGACAGCAAATCCAGTAGTGATGAAGAAATGCAGCTGGGGTCAGTTTATATTGTGCAACAAGGGTGAAACAGGCCAAAGCACAGACTGAAATTGCAGTCAATTGTGGAAAGAATCAATTCCTTCAGTTCTGCACTTATTGATATTAGTCTATAAAAGTAAGAGGAATTTGTTCTATTCTCAGATAATCCTTGCCCTTGTTTCGTTAATACAAAGAGTGAGCTGCAAATACCACTATTTAATACTTTAAACTGGATGTAGAACCTTTTGCCAAAGTAAGCAAAGGTTACTTCTTTACACTGTGGTGTGAGAAGCAAGCAGTTTCCACTGAAGCATTTTTGTGTACATAAAGATGTAACACCTTTTGGCTCACTGGGTGTAGCTGGGGATTCCTAAGGATTTTGAACAATAATGATTTTTTCCCAGATCAGTAGTTTTACTACAGCAGAGTACTCTACTTTCCACTTCTGTAAAATGAATGTTTATCAATGATTAAAAAATATTATAACAGGTCAACAAAGGCCCCCAACATTTAGGTTTCAGAAATGCTTTCAGCTAAACTATACTGAATTAAACAGAAATAGTGTTTGGGTTTTGGGGTTTTTTTTAATTATTTTTTTTAATTATTTTTCTCCAAAGGAAAAAATACTATCCTTCAGGCTTTAACCTAGTGAAATGCATGGAAGATAAAAGAAAGGAGACAGGAAGTTAAGTCAAATGTGTACTGCCTGTGTCTCCTAAGAAAATGTATCGTCTGTAAATGGAATTGAAGATCTTTCTTATAAAAGTGACATCTTTATTATATAGAAGCTCAACCAGTATATAAAACCTATAACTATCCAAGATGGTATATTTCACATTCTTTCCCTTTTGCTTCTTCTAGGATGGGGGTGGTGGTAGGAAAGGGGAAGGAGAATTAATTTCATGGAAGAATGTTGTAATCTAAAGGACATTACCAAATTCTCCAGAGGAAATCTAAAGGATTTGCTCCTTAAAATGACACCTAGTAAATCCTTCAATATAAAGATCTTCATGAAGCTTACTTTTCAAGTATTAGGATCTATAGTGTTAGTTTATTCCAGTGCCCTGTTTCACTCTTTGCCTATAACTGATATAAAATATTATGGCTTTGGAGTGGCAAAGATAGTTAATGTTGTTAATGACTCCCTTGCACTGCAGTGTTAGGGCAACTGCTACATAACATAACTTATCTCTAAGCACTTTATGAAACTAAGCCTTAGAATTGATTTTTATAATCAAGTAAGAAAGAAACACAGCCATCAGCAAAATCTGTTGCTCTGTATAAGTGGTGCTACCAGGGGGAATGCAATGCTATAGATCCGTGTACAGTGATTCTGATTCCTTGTTTCATCATATACTTGATCTTGCCCACTGCTGGCCTGAATTTTGGGATTAATTTTCAACTGATGGCTGCTTTCTCAGTCAACACAACTAACTCCTGGTTTAATCTAGTATATAGAGTGCTATGTTCTCTTTATCAGTGGCATTAACAACGATATCTCTTCTTAACATTATGGAGCTTATGCTTCTATGCTGGGTCAAGAGCTAACACCCTGGGGGGCTAATGCTGAAGAACGTGGCAATTGTCTTACCCTTCTTGTCAGGTTCTGTAGAGGAATAAGCATCAATAACCTCTCACTTGTGTTCTTACTTTTGGGTATGCAGCCTTCAAGGAAGCGAAGAAAGGAACGCACTCAGCTGTTGAGACTCCACATTGCCATCTATCTGGATGAAAGTAGCGAACTTTTCAGTCACAAAGCAAAAAAGGAACTGAATTCATAAAATGAGGATAGCTAAAAACTGTCATTAACTATCTTCCTGACACAGAGCATGTGTCAGACTTACAGTTGGCCCAATGGAAAGAGGAAGTCTTGCAATCAGCATTAAGGGGGAAGAAATGAAAAGAAGAACTACTTACAATGCCTTGTTACCTGCATTGTTTCAATAAATTACACTGTTTCTTTGTACAGATGGTAAATGTTATCACATCTATGGCTCTTAACTATGCATCCAGTGCTGATGTTCATAACATGTCCTCTACAAGCTTAGAGCTGAATGATTTGTCATCTCTTTAAGCCCTTCGGAGACAGTTATGCCTCAGGGGGCTTAGTCAATCAACAACAGTAGAGAAGAGCTGCATTTCAAATTTTCTTATTTATAGGACTTGAATAAGCAAGGAAAGTGAGTGCAAAACACTTTTAAACTAAATGTGCAATCATCATCATAACTTGGAATCCGAACACATGACATTCGAAGTTGAGTAAATTGCTTATGTTTCAGAAGACTCACCAGAGTTAATCGGCAATCAGAGATCACTCAGCTGGTATGCAGAACAGTAGAGGGGGAGAAGGGCAGCAAAATTACTGGGAAAACGGTGGAGATGAACTAAAAGAGATTGTTCAATCAGTAATATCACCAGAAAAGGTGCAATAATACAATTGTCATCAATTGTCTTGTGTACATCAGCAGGGGAATAACCACAGAAACCATGACTACAGTGTGGTTATACTCTCCCAACAGGTACCTAAAGGATATTGCAGATAATGTGATGCACTGGAAAATGCAGAACAGGTGGGACAAGGCATACAGTCTTTTATATTACTACCACACACAGGTAATACTGGGACGATGGACAGAAAACTGAACATGGCTGTGAGGGATAATTGACTTGGTATTTCTGGCATTGAGATTTCAGCTTTTTCTAGTGACAGACTTAACAATGACTATCTGACCTTTCAGGCCACAGGGCTACACAGCCTTTCAGGTTCTGAATGTTTGGTTCCTGCAAGACCATTTTATTATGTATTTTTAATGCCCTGGCTTTGTGTGTATAAGAACATGCTAAATAGGAGACACAGAATGAGTTCTGTACTCATTGTCTCCCTATACTTGGTAAACATGTATCCAGAGCAAATATATTAAACAGAGCATAACTCTTTATGTAAAGGGCAGCATTCAAATGCAAAGCCTTTGCTGCTTCTGACGCTTCAGTGCTGCCAAGTACTTCCATGCCTTTTTCACAGATCAGTTTGTAGTCTTTCTTAAGCTGGACATGTGAAAAATGGGCTGGTCAATGCATTTTATTCCTGCACAGTTCTATTGTACGTGGTTTGTAGTATTGAGTTGTTGAAGTCTGGAAGCAGTGGCTTACGTCCTCAGACAATACATCAGTGTAAATCTAGAGAAGTCATTAAGCAAAATGTTTTTTGCCATACAGAGAGCAATACTGATACAAAACATGCAGTATGTGGATTGTGATTTCTAAATTGACAACAGTAACTTTTCTGCTCAGCTTTTCTTCGAGATGTAGCTCATCTTAAATCACATATATGTGTATTCTTACAATTTTAAATACTGACAGCTGCCATTTCTGTTATTGATTTGCTCCTCCCCTTTATGCTGCCTCAGGAAACTATTCTTGTGGAAATTATGTTTTATGACATGTCTTAAGAGAACACAGGACAGTCTAAGGATATTAGTATAGTTTCTCCTAATTTGCAAAACTCAGGCTCTCATCTAAGTGATTAATGTGCAAAGCCCAAAATATTCTTTTTCGTTAATTATTTAGTGTATCCAATGTCAAAACTTGCATCTGAATTACATCTGTGAATGGTACTTCTTATTCAGTAATATGCCTGCAAAGCCATTCAGTATGAAAGCATTAATATCACATGATTATTCAGAGTATTTATTCTCTTAAAATCAAAATTTGGAGTTAAAACCAGAAATATGGCAAGAAACTCTCCTGTTAGCATTGGGATACATATTTTCACATAAAGGAATTTAAGATCAATTGCAGTTTTCTGCATAAGAAAAATAAAAAAAGAAACCCCCCCAAAAAAAACACCAAAAAAGGAGTATATCCTTATTGTCTTCCAGTCAAGAAAACAAAAATGTGAGACAGTCTGCTTTGGCACAGGGACAGCTTCGCAGAGACATTCTGAAACAGGAATTGAGCAAAGTAGTTTATGCTAAGAATATTACCCAGCTGCTACAGAGGTATCTGGAAAACTACCACTAATTTCAACAGGAGTTGAATTTGGATGTATGTTTACAAACCACTGCCAAGAAGTCTGATTAAGCAAAAAAATCCATAAAATGTGTTTAATACAAATGCAACTAAATGAGGAACACATTTGTATTCTTCAGTAATGGGGCAATGTAGTTATTACATAATTTCACAGAATCATAGGATAGTTTGGGTTGGAAAGCACCTTAAGATCATCTAGTTCCAACTCCCCTGTCATGGGCAGGGACATCTTACACTAGACCATGTTGCCCAAGGCTCTGTCCAGCCTAGCCTTGAACACTGCCAGGGATGGAGCATTTATCACTTCTTTGGGAAACATGTTCCAGCTCCTCACCATCCTGACACTAAAGAACTTCTTCCTTATACCTAACCTGAACTTCCTCTGTTTTAGCTTGAACCCATCACCCCTTGTCCTATCACTACAGTCCCTGATGAAAAGTCCCTCTCCAGCATCCTTGTAGGCCCCACATTTCTACTGGAAAAAAAATTAAAGATTAAAATGAATTAAATATATAGGAAACATATTAAACAGGTGCAATACATATAACCAGAATGTGCCCGTCATTTACAGTTTGCTAAAAATACTTTTTTAAATATCTCCAGAGAATATTAAAAACAAGTTTAATAGAGTAATAAATACATAAGGTCTTACACTCTACTGCTTTATAGGAATGCATAGCAGGCATAAAACTATTGCTTTAGAGAAGTTATATGAGTGTTAAACTGTTCTAAATAAAAAATCAGCTAGAAATTAAGAATAAATACACTGAAATTGAAATACATTAAATTGTCGTGCTGTAGGACTGGAGTTAAGCCAGTTGTGATGCAGCCTGAAAAAAATATATTAAGAAGTCAGCATTTATTCAAAGTTTTAGTATACATAAACTAGATTCATTTTCACAGTCGTTTACAGATGTACTATTACCAATGTACTATAAGCTTCCATGAGTTAGTATGGCTTCAGATATCATTAAATTAAAACTATTACCTTTGGGAAGATGGCCTCTGTACTGCTGCAGGAAAATTCCTAGTTTAGAAAATAAGAAAGTGCCATTGAATAAATTAGAAAATATTCTGGAACACATGCATGTAAGCAATGGTGAACATGTGTTGCACATGCTTTTCTCCATTGAAACTACAGAACTCATTTATCTGCTACTGATGTTAGCTATAGGGCATAAACATTCAGCTTGAGTGTTTTCCACAGCCATGTCATATGGTCTTCCATTCAATACCTGTATCAACGACTGCAATAACAATCATCTAAATAAACACTATTATCCTTTTATTTCTGATGGAAGAAAATTATTTTCCCCAGATAAAACAGTGAAGCAACGGAGTGGGGATGGAAGACACCTTACAGAAGCACACAAGACAATTTCCTGATGCCTACACTCTCCTACAGGTTACCTTCTGTCTATCACCGTGTTCTAGTTTACACACAGTACTCAAAGGAGATCTGAGAGTAATTGACAGGAGTTTTCTATCTATGTAATGTCTTTTTCTTCTTTTATGATCTCAGTCTGCACAGATACCCACCCCCGTGGAAATCAGTTACTACCACTTATTCTTTTTTTTTATTTTTAAAATCATTACCAACAATATTGTATGCCCATAAACAAAGCTTAAGATTAAAAAAAAACCCAAAAAACAAAACAAACCAGCAATAGGTTCAATGGTGCACTAAAAGTTATAAGCAAAATCATGTCACAAATTCCCTGAATAATGTAGTAGACTACGAAGACCTTTGAAATATTGTTCCAAACCCAGGCACTGGATGATGAACTGGATTTATTCTTCATGTTGTCTAATGGTCTGACTATCACAAAAGGAATTCAGCTTCTTTGCCGAGAAATCTGAGGTAACACCATAGTGTAAAAATATGGCCTTCCATGTATTTTTCTTTACTGTAAACATTGAGCATCTTTCATTCATATTCAGTAAGGAAGTACTCCCCAGGCACCCAAATCTCATACCCGAATTCCAGTTTGAGATTTGATTATCCACCTTAATCCCATTAGACAATGATCTTTTAAACAGCAGGAAAATTGCTGACAAAATGCCACCAAGAACATTAAAATTCCATTCACTGAGGGAATTTAATATTACAATTAGTTGCAATAGCAACATAAGCATTGTAATTGTTTATATATATTTAGCTTCTGAGTGAGAATTAAAAAATGTTGAAGGAACTATCAAGAGCAATTGTTACATAAATGAAAAAATGGAGGAGGAGAGCAAAACAATTTCAATTTTTAACCAACAGGACTAAATTTCATTTGCTTCTAACTTAGGTGTTGTTTATAACATTAATCTATCTACTAGTTATTTTTGCTTCTCTGCATAAATAAGTTATGTGTATTTCTTGTAGAGCTACACTTATCAGAAACAATCCCTTAAAGAATTGTGTGGGATAAGGAAATTTCTTTTTCATCATTTGGCAAATCAGCCTGATGGCAAATGCCTACAGACCATTTACAAAACCAACTGTACTGGAGGGAATCTAACCTCTGCTTCCCTTTACTGAATTCCCTTGTCACAAGTTGCATCCAGCCCTACCTCTTTGCAGCCTGATGTTTCCCTAATCCATTTGAAACAACTTCTAATGACAGGGATTCCAAGGTCTTCTGAAGAGACCAGTTTTGGTGCTTCACCCTCATTACTACTTGACATGCATCCCTAACATCTAACCTAGATCTTCCTTTCTGCAGTTTAGGACATGACCTCTTTCTGTTCATCGTGGTTATGGACAGTACATTTCTCCTTCTTTTGTGCATTTTTGAAGGTCATTATGCTCACATGATGGAATGGGCAGGCAGTAACCTCATGAAACTCAACAAAGGCAAGTACAATGTCCTGACCCTGAAGGAAAGTACCTTCATATATCAGCGCAGTCTGGGGGCCAGCTGGTTAGGTAGAAACTACACAGAATGGGATTTGGCAGTCCTGGTGGACAGCACCTTGGAAACGAGATGATCCCTTGTTTTTATAGTCAGCTCCTTCTGTAGATGTGTTTGCATGTTAAAAGAAGTTAATGTGAAGACATAGATGACTCTTCTGGGAGGTGTACAGCGGAAGAAGAAGGGGCAACAGATATGCAACAGAATAAGGGAAATTCCAGCTGGACATACAGAAAATTATTCCCCATGAGAGTGTTTAATCACTGGAACAGGTTACCCAGAGAGGCTGTGAAATCTCCATTCCTGCAGGCTTTGAAACCTTAGCTGGACAAGGACCCAGGTGACCTGCTTTAAGGCTGATTTTAGACCTGCTCTGAGCATTTTAGACAGGAATACACTGTTCTAATAGCAACCTTCAGCCAGCTGTAGTAACAAGTGAATCAACATGCAGAAAACCCAAATACTTTTAAGAGACACATAATATTAATACACTGAAAGGCAGACTAAAAGCAGACAGGCTAACATGCTGAACAAATGCACAGAATTCAAATACTTCAGCACTGAAAGAATTTACCAACATATACGTATATAAAGGTATTTTATTCATAATTTCCAGTGTGCTTTTTGACATTATAGCTGTACCTTCCATCCTTGCAAGCCATTCCTACACACTTTTCTATTAAATATCTTCCAATTCTGCAAAAGCTAGGCAAAACACCTTCAACATACCGTGCCATTATTTTAAAGAATTTATTTTTAAAAAAGTTACTCTGGATTTTAGAAAATATCAGAAATATCCTCAGGTGGTTAAAAATCCCAATTTTATTCACCCTATTAAAAATAAAAGGGGAGATATTTTTAATTACTTCTTTGCTTTTATGTGGCAGTTAAATTTTTTTCCTTCCTTATTTTTCTGTTTCAAGGCTAGCTACTTTTGTAATGAGCATTCATGCAAGTGGAAAATGTCATTGAAAGAAAATTCACAAAACCACGCATAAGTGTGTGCAAGTGTGAACATACGAATACACATATACAGCGTTGAAAGTTACTAAGTCATTAGGTGAAGTAGCAATGTGAAGAGGCAAATATTCAATAAATTATATATATATTTTTTATATACCCTATTTTTCAGATTTTTCTCCTAGAAGCAGCAGCATTTTGGATGAAGCGTACCAACTTTTCAGAATAAAGTCTTAATTTCATCCCTGTTTTTCCTACTCAGTTTTTCCAAAGATGTACATTGGTTCTACAATCCCCCTAATGTACTGTAAGAAATCCAGTTCCATACTGCAAAATATTGTTCTATATATCTTTGGTTGGGGAGGGGTGGCTATTTATTTTTATTCAATGTTTTCACTATTGGAGAGAAAAAAAAAAAGAGACATCTGAATATAGGTGCAAACCTATGAGAGATTTTATTTTGAAATTTGAGATAATTTAATCTGAATCTGAATTGAATCTTTAATCTGAAATATGCATTATTTTGGTGTGTCTATTCTGAATTGTATCTTACCAGACCAGGAATAAGATAAAGGAAACATCATTAAAATTAAGCATGCAGTCTCTTCCTCCTGTTAATATTTTAAAACATACATATTGTACAGATGAGACAGTCAGGTTTACCTCCCTTCCCCAAAAATTCCTTTCACAAGTACCTTAAGATGAGAATATAGGAAAGGTCTGCGTCAGTCGGACATCAGTGACCACTGCTGACCAGAACTGAAGAGCGCCAGATAGGCAGACATTTGCTGCCCTCTTTTGGAACATGGAAGTGAAGATGCAGCAGATGAGTCAATGTGGTTTTGTTTTGATCAGATGTTTCCTTTGACACATTGCTCACAATCAATGGATTTTTAGTCAGGTACTTGGCTTACTGAATTAAAAATTAGTTGTTGAGTTAGGTACTTAAAGATCCACCAAAACAAAATATATTTCCCAAGATGGATTTTTCTAGTAGATGGGCCATGCAGATACACTGAATGCATTCTTTAATAACTGAGTAATTGAACATTTATTTTAGCGCATGTCTCTTTTTTTATGTTAATTTTAATAAAAGGAGGCTTACGCAAACATAAGAAGTGAGTGAAATGTCCTTGAACAAATAATAGAATTGGTCTTTCCACTGCAATAGAAAAAAGAATTCATAAAGAGTGGCAATATCTCTTTATTAGAAATAACTCTTTATTCGTAATTTAGTCTTTATTTATTCAGCCTTTGCTTTAACCTGACAGACATGTCACTGAATATTAGAACTAATAAACTAAGAATCAAATGAGATGCAGCATAAAAATTTAATCTGATATTATACAGAAGTATAAGTGGCTTATCAAAAATGTCATCACCTACAAATGCAGCAAGGAAATTATCAGGAAGATATCAGAAACCTTTACTGAGGCATTAGGACTATAGAAACAGGACATAATACCCATCAATGTCATCAGAAGTGTGCTAAAAAAAATGTATGTTTGAGAAGAAAGCACGGAGTACTGTTCTGAAACAGTTATTTTGCTAAATTAAGGAGCTTCTGCTAAGCAGGACAGGTTGCTAAACATTATTGTATGCACAAAGGAAAGTCCATTTACACTACAAACAATCACTGTACACAGGTAAATCTGTGCCAATGTTTTTTCCTGGATTATTTTTTTTAATCATGATTGACATAATTTTAACTGCCACTAAATTTTTGGACAGGAAATTATCAAGCAAAGGAAATGACACATTTTTATTCTTAAAAAATTTTGTCTTATACCATTTTTATACATAACAATTGTTTCAGTGCCATATTTTAATGTACATCTATATGATAAAAGCAGAATATAGCATTTTGTGTTGTATCAAATTCTCTATAACAGCAATTCTGAATACACTTCACTAAAATCAATTCCCTGTGCTACATGACGTGTCTCAACCCTGAAACCTAGGTCAGGTATTCTCCATGTTTTGGTAGTGACTATTGGACTTTAATGCAATGCCTGTTTTGTGTTAAGAACAGGCTCTATCAAGTACTAAATTCAAATTCTGATAGGAGTTCAAAATTTGTATCTCCAGTTCTGAGTTAGAGAATACCTGGGACCTAATGAAATCCATCCATGGGTCCTGAAGGAGCTGGTGAATGAAGTTGCTAAGCCACTGTCCATCATATTTGAAAAATCATGGCAGTC
>WYDI02039215.1:0-35516 GCA_009867235.2 Psittacus erithacus
GCTCTCTCAGCCTGGCTCCAGAGCAGAGCTGCTCCAGCCCTCGCAGCATCTTCATGGCCTCCTCTGGACTCACTCCAACTGCTCCATGCCCCTCTTGAGCTGTTGCCGCAGAGCTGGATCAGGACTGCGGGGCGGGGGTCTCCCCAGAGAGCAGCAGAGGGGCAAGATCCCCTCTCTCAACCTCATGCTCTGGGGATGCAGCGCAGCACACGGGGGGAGAAGGAGGTGGGAGGTTCTGGGCTCAAGCGCACACAGCTGGATCAGGGGGAGCTTCCTGTCAACCAATACTCCCAAGACCTTCTCCTCAGGGCTGTTCTCAATCCAGCCTCTCTCTGCCCAGCCTGTGTTTGTCCTTGGGATTGCCCCAACACCCAGGCGAAGTATACTTTTGATGAAGGACAGAGGTTTGTGCATGGAATGATGAGCAACACAAGCTGCCAAGAAGTGAACAACCATCTGACTGTAAGAATTGCTCCAACCTTTTTGATCTAATAGCTGATGCAGCCTTATCTTTAACACATACGGCTGTAAAAAGAGATCACGTAAAGCACAGAGTAAAAATTGGTCTTTGCATAATGGAGCACCATCCACATAAATTCCTCCTATTATCACAATGGTTGGGGATTATTTTTCACCTAGTTTCCATCTCAGGGAAATTTGCTCTTATGTGTACTTATCTAATATTTCAATTATATGAGTCCAAAGTGCTTTCCAGTCATAAAATACTCCACAGGGATAGGTCATACACCTATTATTTGAGTTTACAAGGGGTACGGTAAATTATTTGCAGTATCAGTAGCACAATCCAGCAGTGCTAATTCCCAGTCCTTCCAAAATCGTTTTCCCATAGGCATTATACTGCTGTGACAGGAGATCAATTTTTATCTCCCATAAGTTGAATCCAAATACATTGAAGAAAACTGAATGTTACATGGCTACATAAAATGACATACTCCAACTGAGCATCAAATCTGTGACCACAGCTGGGTTTGACAGTGTTAAATTGCATTTGCCTGTGGAAGCTGTGTTGGATTAAGAGTAGGGCACAAGCATCTATTTTTAAGATTGTTAGCAAATTTAAATCGAGTCTGTATTTAGCTTTTCACTGTAATTAACATTGAGGCTTGAGGCAAATCAAATCAGCCAAACAGAACAATCCCATGCATAATGCACTAGCTGGTCTCAGAAACCCGCTTTCAAACCAATTTAGTTGAGCAGGAAGGTTATTTGGGGCTTTGCTCACATTTGTTTTCTTATTTTTGAAATAATAGTGTCCTCAGTATATGAAGGACATAGAGCTGTTGGTGGAAGTCCAGAGGAGGCCACGAGGATGATCAGGGGCTGGAGCACCTCCCGTATGGAGACAGGCTGAGAAAGTTGGGGCTGTTCAGCCTGGAGAAGCTGTATGAAGACCTCAGAGCAGCCTGCTGGTATCTGAAGGGCACCTACAATGATGCCAGAGAGGGACTCTTTATCAGAGATTGGAGAGACAGGACAAGGGGTGATGTGTTCAAACTTAAACAGGGGAAGTTCAGGTTAGATATAAGGAAGAAGTTCTTTACTGTGAGGGTGGTGAGGCCCTGGCACAGGTTGCCCAAAGAAGTGGTAAATGCTCCATCTCTGGGAGGGTTCAAGGACAGGTTGGACAGAGCCTTGGGTGACATCATCTAGGGTGAGGCATCCCTGCCCGTGACAGGGGGTTGGAACTGGATGATCTTAAGGTCCTTTCCAACCCAAACTATTCTGTGATTCTATGATTTTTTTAGTGGTTTGGAGTTTTTTGGCACATTCAAAGTTACTGCTTCTGTAAAGAAGTAAGCGTGGCTGAGTGGAGAAAAATGGAATGCCAGCCTTTTTTCTCTTTTTTCCTGTTCTGTGAACCTTTTTCTTTATGTTCTTCATTTAGTGCTTTTTTTGGGTGACTACTGACAAAAACTCCCTCAAGTTTGAAAGTACATTTGGACAACAGATACCCAGGAAAAAATAATCAGTAAACAGCACAGAAAGAAACAAAATTCCAGTGAAGGAGGTAGTTTTTCTTAATTGAAACAAGAAACTGGGACACGATGGATCCTACGTTTCTCAGGTGGATCTGGAGCTTAAGTTCAACTTGTTATTTATAATGAGGCAGGTTTAAATTGAATAACCTTACATGACCTGAGCATAGGACATGACACTAAGACCATCGTTCTGAAGACTCGGAACCCAGCTGGAAGAAGGGCAGGAAGCAAAGAGATATAAGCAGGATAAAACTTGCAATTTCTGGTTCACTAGCAAGTGTTTGTAGTTCTTTGGTGTTGTGATGCCTTGACAGGAGATTCTGCTGCTGCTTGATAGATACATGCATGAGAGAAGACAGAATAGGATGCATGAAAAGAAGGTTAAGGCAATGTGAAGATGGGCAAAGAGACTGAGATTCAAAGAAATAAGGGTGCCACAAATCATCCTAAATTGCGAATAGGAAGAGATAACATTACCTCATTCCTGTCTTGCCTAACCTCTTCTTAAAACTCACTAGTGGACATTGGCCAGCTAATATCAGTGAACAGTCTATTTCCATGCTTATTTACCCAAATTCTTAGTTGCTGTTAATTATGCTCACTATGTCTTGTCTTACTTGGGATAAGATCTGGGATTGTTTAGCCTCAAAAAAGAAAAGGCTCAGGGGGAATCTTATCAATATGTGTAAATGCCTCAGGGGAGAACGAAAACAAGATGGGGCCAGACTCTTCTCAGTAGGATTCAGTGACAGGACAAGAGGAAATGGGCACAAACAGAAATACAGGAAATCCACTTCAAGTTCAGAAAAACCCTTTTTCACTGTGTGGGAGGTCAAATACTGGCACAGGCTGCCCAGAGTGGCTGTGGAGTCACCACCTCTGGAGATATACAAAACCCCACCGGACATGATCCTGAGCAACCTGTTGTAATTGAGCCTGCAGTGAGCAGAAAGGTGAGACCACAGGTCCTTTCGACCTCAACCATTCTATGATTCAGTGACAGTGAACAAAGAAACAAGTTATTTTTGTCCTCTTTCCATGAATTTTCATGTATTTCCAGACTGTTTTCCTGTTTCCCATGAGAAACTAGTCAAAAGAATCTTAATTCTTCAAATCATAAATCACAGCTCTTAAAATTCAGATTATTCTGAATAAAAACAGGCCTTTGGCCAGTTTTCAGTTGGTAGTTCTTGAAATGGTTATATCAAACTGAATATAGCATTCCCACAGAGGTCTTACTCAGAGTAAAAGGATTAGTGCATAGGTTTTATGTATAATGCTCCTGTAAATTCATTTTAGTATAACTGGATTATTTATTTGACTGTTTTTGCTCCTGGTTGCTTGATCAATTTATGATCTGGGATTACCCCAGAATTCCTGATTATCCAGCTGTTCCTGAGTTAATATTGATGCAGGTGATCATTCCTCTTGCCAGTCATTTCATTCATTTCAAATAACTCCTTCAATTTGCCACAATAATCTGATAATGGAATCCTGATGCTCAGTGGGCCCTCAGGCCCTTCTAACTCAATAAGTACACTTGTTATTCCATTATTTGGGCCATCAGTAAAGACTAGCTCAGGAATTAACCATTAGTAACCACTCTGCACAAAAAACTTCCCAACTATTTGGGACTGTGGAGATGTTGTAACTGGACCCTTTTTCCTTAGATAGTTATGGGAAAACCATAAAAGACAGGCTCAAAGGTCATATTAAGTGCAGACATACACTATTGCCCAGGACTGGCATAATAAGAAAGGGTATTGATTCCATCTTAAATTGATTATGTTAACTGGTTCAGATTTCACTGACATGCGCAAACAATAGTAAATTAGAAGTCAAAATGCTTTTCCTGCTTTCTGGGGCTTCTGTTAGTATTCAAAGATCAATACCTACTTCTCCAAGGTTATCATGTCTCCACCTGGTCCTACTGCATAGATGACATTTTAGACTCCTGCAACAACACATGCTTGTGATTCTTCCATTCAGTAATTACTCAGAGATCTATTTCCTCCTACATTCTGTATGATGTAATGGCGTATATGGCAAGTTTATGGTGCTTTAATGGATGAAATGGGGTCTTGCAATATTTTGTATTCATCTTCCCCCAAAGATGGCATTGACTATTTATACGAAGTTTCTAGGAAATGTTAAGGTTTTGTTCAGGAATGGCATTGACCTTTTCTTAGAAACATCTCCTGGTAAAGCTGAGTCATCCTTGTAGCTACATATCAGTCACAGTGTTACAGCTCTCTCATGTATCGCACATAGTCATAGACCTAGGGTGTAAAGCTATTGCAGATATGCAGTATATATATTATTCAAATGTATATATATGTTGTAACATAATTAAAATATCAAACAAAATGAAAAACACATTAGGAGCTGCCAAGTGTTACATGTGGCTCTGATTCCACTTTGGACTCTCACTGGCATTCCCCTTCATCAAATGCAAAACCTGACTGACTCCAATGACAATCCAGAACTTCCCTGGTTTATCTGAGGTATAGTTAATTTTTTCCATAAAATACAGAGCTTGCCTTCATTTATCTGCATATAAATATGAGCATAAACTCTTTCACCATAGCAGTTTAAAACATTTTACACATTAATATAGTCAGGCTATAGCACCTCCTATAGTAGGGGAAATCTACCTTTAGCCATATATGCTAGAATGAGGTACAGAGAGCTTGACATATTTATCCAAGGCCAGGCAGACTGGTCAAGGATTCAGACTTGCTGATTTTCAGTCCCACATCTATCTTCTTTCCCTAGCTTTTACAATGACCTACATATCATTGCTCAAGAAATGCAAAGGCAGCAATAGCCTCTATTGCTCTTCTAGCCTCTCTATCATCTATCAGCAATCATCATCTATTCTAGTTATCCAAGTATAAAACGTATCCTCTCACAGGAAAAGAAAGTTCTTTTAATCTTCTAGTTTAGCCCTTTGAGAGTCATAAGGATTCTAATTACCGGTACAGTATTTAATGGAGCATCAAAAGCTTGAGGATTGCAAATTTTTTACAGGACTTTCTTATCCACATGCCACAGATGAAGAAAAGCTGATACAGTGGAGTTTGACCTGAATTATCTCTTAGCAGCTAGAGATTCTGCACTTGGGAGAAAAGGATTCAGTGTTCCTCTTAGAACTTCATACATTCCTACTCTTAAATACTTACATGTTTACCTGCAGTAGCAACACAGCTTCATGTAGAGCTTGGGGTTCTGTAAAGATGAGTTTTACTGGAAAGCAGTGAGTATGAATGCCAATAAGGTTTCATTATGGCTTTAGATGTCTACTAGAATAACTTCACTAGCAGTGTTAAAAATTATCAGCTCTCCAGGCACCCTATCTGGGCAGGTGAATCTGGCTGAGCTACAGCAAGGCTTACAGAAGCCTACCCTCACTATTCCAGCTTGTGCCATTTGGGAAGGTGATATAATGGTCACTGAAAAGCTCTTTTGGATGGCATCTCTGTGTCTTATCACAGGGTTCTGCTGCTCCAAGTCTGGATGAGCACATGTTGTCCTTACTGCTGAAACAAAACCAGAAGATGCACTCCAGAACTGGTGCTCCGGTTGGAGAGAGGACAAAACTAGATCAAACCTTAAACTCAGAGTGAATTGCCAAGTGAATTAAATTCTAAGCCTAAAAAATTAGGCTGTTTCTGTTCAATAAGGATCAGGCAAGTTTACTATTTCTCTGGTTACTGTTATTTGGAGTCCAGTTTCGTAAATACTGTTTTAGTAGGTTATTCTGAATCTGTATTAGTTCCCTGAATTCAGTTCACAATGTGCTGCACAAATGCTTGTGGCTGTACAGGGCAGGCATGGTACAGGAATAGAAACACACAGCTGGGAAGGAGGAAATGATCATTTAAGCTGCCCTTAGCAGAATTGTTGCTGAATGTCACAGCATGGCAAACCTGACTCTGCAAGTTCACTCTGAAACATCTTCTGGGGTAAGGAAAGAATTTTATCCCAAATTCGCTTATTGCGTAGACTTTTGCTGTAACTATATAAATATATGTGCTATTTAAGAAGCATGTTAGTCACAATATAGAAAACGAAGTCAACTATAGTGATAGAATAGAAACGTTTTGTATTAAAAATGTAATAACTGGAGTACTACAGTATGCTTTCCATCACAACTTGGTAGAGCTTAAGATCCTGGAGTGCTGAAAGAACTGGCTTCTAGGCTGATCAATAATGTCTCATTAGCTTGTTTTCCATCCTTTAAACCTTTCATTCTCTCCTTGTTCCTTGTCTTTTGTAATGGTTCTAAATCTCTGGAATGTGAATAGGCATTCCACACTGGCTCTGTAAAGTATAGCACATCGGTGGTCCTTATCCATAACAAGAGTTTCTGAGCATGAGAGTAATGTAATCAATGCATAATAGTTTATAACTATGGTACAAAACAGTAAGTGCCATGAGAAAGGGGAGCAAAAGGAAAGCAATTTTAAAAGAAACCAAACCCAGGGAAGGTGAAGCTTATCCTGCATTTATTCCCATCACGTTCAACTGAAAAAGATTTTTGCAGTGAATAACTAATAAATTCCTTTTTCATAGCGCAGCCAAAAACGGGGTGAAAAGTGACGAAGAAATGTAATAACACTTCAGTACTTGGCAACTATTGCTATTCTTCAGGCAATACTTGATGCTCAGCCTCAACAGTATACACAACAGAGAGAGTTAGTTATATGAAGAATGGAATACATCTATTTTGCTATTTTACTACCAAATCGCTGCAATAGTCAGAGAAACTGAGTAGTCATATTTATAAATAAAGACAGGAAATAAGCTAAATCTTTTGGAAAAATCTAGATTCAATGAACCCCAACAGCATTACAAAGATAACTGGGGCTTGTTTCTGTAATATTCTATCCCATTTTTACTAAATGTATTCTGCTCCACTCCCAAGACACAGAGTTAAATTCTGATTTGTAGCTGGAACCACCACCAAGACAAAGTTGTCTTTGGAACATTTCCATAGAAGCCCCAGCTGTGACCTCACACCACCCTAATAAAGATACATATGGTTGTGAGGAAGCCTGGTTTAGAACCACCCACACTTAAACTTTCTGTGATCAAACATAGCTCTAGAAAGGAATGTCTCTTGTAAGGCAAATGTGCAGAACCCCACACTTGGGAAAAACGAGCCTGTTGTATAGATTTCCTCGATACTTTCTAGCAAATGGGATTCATCAACCTTTAATCAATGAAAAGACAGAAAGTGGAGCAAAAAATACAGTCTACTTGGTGAAGGATTTTCTGTGTCTGGTCTACTTTCTCCACTTCTAAAACAACTGTGAAAACAGCATGCCCAGGTGATCAAAGGAAGAAAAGCAGGTAGAATCTGTTTTAAATTAGCTGTGATTTTTATTACAATGGCCATGAAGAGTAGCCTGTCACCCTGGAGCCCCCTCCTTCTTTGTCAGTCTCCTTTACCTTGGAGAAATGAGGAATTAAATGTGGCCTGAGTATA
The DNA here is from genome assembly GCA_009867235.2 of Psittacus erithacus. Lineage (NCBI taxonomy): Eukaryota > Metazoa > Chordata > Aves > Psittaciformes > Psittacidae > Psittacus > Psittacus erithacus. The sequence goes on from WYDI02039215.1 coordinate 7,492, forward strand.
CTATAAACAGTATTTTAACTGATGAAGGCAGATCAATAACACAGTAAAGAAGCTGTTCATGTGTCATTGTGCTAGCTTGATAGACTGCAAAGTAAAGTTTGCAATTGTAGAATAGAAGAATTGTAGGCAGTCAAAACATTCTCATTTCTTTTTGCAAATGGTCTCATTGATTTGATTGTAACAGTAAGTGCAGCAGAGGGAAATCAATACATTACCCACAAGCCATGTAGTACATTGCAGATGGTAACCACATACACATGGCTTTGAAGAGAAAATGTTATTGTTTTCCTATGTGCTCAGGGAAGATTGTGAAGTCAGTGGAAATTTCTCATTGGCAAGCAAGAGGTTTTCATGGGGAAGGAGGAAATACCAATGTCCCTCTTCCTTTAGAGATAGCAACTACAGCTGCCATATGAAAAAGTTATTTCAGTGGAAAGAAAGCTTAAAATAAAATCAGGCAGAAATCTGTATGCTGAACTGCTTTCCCTGGGTTTGAGAAAGTTGTCTTTTTCTTGCCAAAAGCTAATATTCATGTCAGTGGTTTTGTATTTTTCTGTTCTAAAACACAATGTACAAGTATTTTTCAGAGTATTTAATACTGAAAGTACTTCTACAGGTACTTCAGAAGTATCCTGGTGACAACTGTTGGCTGTTAGAAACAAATCTCTTTTTATCTGCTATACTGCCAATGTGAAGAACCTACTGTGTTACTTTTGTTCTGAGGAGGCTCCTTCTCAAAGCAGGCTTTTTAGAGTGTCTGGTTAATACGTGACACAGTCTCTTTAAAAGCACATAAAAGCCTTAAAAAACCCTACTTCAGAAGAAGAAGGTAACCCAAGAGTCCTTCTTGCATGATAATTTATCAACCATCCCACACAGTCAGGGAGCTATCAGGTTAGTAACTGTGTGATGAAGAATAAGGGAAAGTAAAGAATCTGACTGGAATACTGTAGAAGCCCTGATCCATGCAAGTGATTTAAGATACTAAGAGTACAGTATCACAAATTAATTACATTCCTGTATTAGCAGGAACACATTAGAACCATCTGAGTTACAGAATCAGGGAAACGAGTTTGTCATCTCTGCAAGAAAACCAGCAGGCATAACAGGAGGCTGAATGGGGACAACTGAATGGAGAAACCTAAGCTCAGTTAAGGAAGCATAAAGGAAGCATATGGGAGGTGCAAGTGGGTAGAGACTACTCAGAAGGAATACAGATGCATTGCCTGGGCACACAGGGATGCAAATAGGAATGACAAAGCACAGCTAGATTAAAAACTGGCAAGGAGTATGAAGGGGAACAAGGAAGGCTTTTATAGTTACTCTGGCATCAAGAAGATGACCAAAGAAAACAAGCTCAATGCTGAGTGGGGTGAGGATACAGAAAAGGCCAGGGCCTTTTTTGCCTCAGGTTTTACTGGATCATCTGCTTTCAGGCCTCCCTTGCCTCTGTGTGTAAAAGCAAAGGTAGGCTACAGAAGTTCTACCAGCGGTAGAAGATGACTGAATTAGGGGTTACTTGAATAAAGTGACATCAAATAATCCTTGGGACCTGATGGGATGCATCCAGAAGTGCTGAGGGAGCTGGCTGATGTCCCTGCACGATTGTTTTTTATCATCTTTATGGCACTTAATCCTGTAAACAACTAGACTAAATATACCTCAAATAAACAACAAAGCAGCAAAAATTCTTTTCTCTCATTGTGGGATAGTTAAGTAAGTGATGGCTTAACCAGTCAGGTGAAAGCAGAGCAGCAAATGTCTACAGTATAAAATCTCCACCAACTGCACCAATGAGCTAGTATCTCTAATAGCAAAGGAGTGAGCTACCTATAAGGACATTGTGCAGGCTGACAGGAGTGCTTCAAATACATTATAGGTGTATTCACTGCCAAAGAAGACTTTTCTGATGGAAAGCTACCAGAGGCATGAAAGCCAAACAAACAAAAATGTTCCACATCTTCTCAATCATAGACATTTAAAAATAAAGATCCTCACACTCTCCACAACATCATTTCCAAGATGGGTATTATTCATCCCAGGAAAATGTGTATTTGTTCAATCTATCCAGACAATTGTACTTCCAGGCAGAGAGTGTTGCTAAATCAGTGCTTCACATTAATCAACATTTGAACTTGAAATCAGGTGATACTGAGAGTGAGAGCCCATGACTAATCGTCAGCCTCTGCATTTCCTCACCATCAGCTATTGACAATGAACCGCAAAAATGAAAAGCTCCCTTTCCAAGTATTTTTTTCCTACACTAACTGAAGCTGACAGGCTCACGAACACACTGACCAGCTGTGAATCTGTGGACAACACACTGAATGTGAACAGAAAACTAAGGGGAAAAAAAAACAATCAAAGGGTGAACAACAGTGAAACAAAATCTGTCCTTCAAATCTCTGCAAGGAGCTCTGCATTATTCTAATGGCAACTTTCTGCATTACACAACACCAAGCCATTTGGAAAATGCATGCAGAATAGAAATGATATTGCAAGTGGCAGTGAGAAATACTCAGCAAATGATAGTGCAGACTGCATACACTTAAAAGGCTTTTCTAGGCGGGATGCTTCCAAAATCAAGCTCTTGCCTGGGTCCTGAATGTTAACATTTAGTAAGGACATTTCTCATTTCTTAATGTCCTGTCATCACATGATGTTAAGGTCCTTTCCAACCCTAACCATTCTATAATTCTATAACTAATATATATATGAGTAATACACTAATAGAGAAACACCGTATGAGAGAGAAACCAATCTTTTCAAAGAATAGTTTCAAAGTAGTGCTGTTCAGTAGTGGGTAGTTTAATAACAGTTGGTGAATCTTTCTATTTGTGAGTTGAAGAGGCTGACCTCTGCAGCAGCCCAACCCTCTCTGTCAGCAGTCTTCAGTGCTCTCAGCCAGAGTTGTGTCCAAAGGAACTTTTGATTTGGCATGATAAAGGGAAGCAGAAACTTCTGGCAGGGGGAGGAAATTCCTAAATTGATCTGCCACTGACAGAACGGCCTTGTTCTGGAAATCTCTGCCCTCAGCTGCTAGTTCCCATGCCCCAGCTGGAGATTCCTACTGTCCTGTTGTGTGACAAATGCCAAGTGAACTGTCGATGGAGCTGCTGTGAGTGGGTGGAGTCTGTAGCAGGGGCAGGACATCTTTCTTAATGTCATTTTCATACTGATTATCATTTGTTCTTACAGGACAATATTAATCACCTTAGTTAAGTCTTTATGGGTTTCACAGATAATTAATTCAATTAAAGTCAACTGCTGACATTTGCACAATGAAATGAAGGAATGGTACCACTGAATAATGTGTTTATTTGCTCCTTCCAGGAAAAGACAACAAAGTATACAGGCAGGTGTATGCAACTGACAGCTAAAAGAGATTCTTCTACCTAAGGATTGAACTTCTCAAAAATCTTCCTCACCTCCCATGTTAGTAAATCTATATTACTGTAATTCTCAAATTTCTTTTTTCCTTAAGGCTTCACACATCTCTCTGTGAAAAGGGGATTGCTGCAGCTACTGCCACTAAGATGCCTGCTGCCTGTGACTCATCTAACTGACTGCTGTCCCTCTGCCCTTCTCATAGTGCAAGGCAGGGAAGAGACAGAGAAGAGCAAAACTCAAGAATCTGTCAGCAGAAAATTGCCGGCTTTCTTGCAGGGTCACAGAGGGACTTCTTTCCAGGAGAAGATGCACAAAGGACTGTACTGAACTGAGCATTTGAAAAACCTGAGGCTCTTCCTGCTCCTCCATTCTTCCCTTGAGACAGCTAAAACTGAAAGACACTGATTTCTTTTCACACCAGGAGCTTTCAGTTAGAGACACAAAATACATCCCATTGCAATCCCAGCTCTGTTCTCCACTTATTTGACCTGAAATTTCACAATGCCTTCTCCACTTAGGATAGGCTTCATTTTATGGCACTATAAATGTATTAATTTACAAGTGAGGAAAGAGCACGGCATTGTTCTGGTAGGAAACAAGCCATGGATCAATCCATCCCTGTATTGCATTTCTGTGTATGTTTGATACAAAGTCAAGAAGTAATTAATTCAAAAGAGATCTAGTTATTAAAATCCTGAGAAGCCATTCCAACTCTTTTCTTGCCCAGTACTCACAGGAGTGATCTGAATTACTAGCATTTTGACAATGCCACTGACTGCCTCATACAAAAACTGGGCAGGATAGCGCTACACTGGAAGCCATAGGGCATTCACGACATGTAAGCATGTTTAAAATCAGGATCTGTAGCCAAGAACAGCGCATCTTTTTGTATACCTGCCCCGGGGAAAATGTGAAGAGATACCAGCCTCTATTATCAAAGCAAATGGAATTCAGTTCCATTCATGTTGTTCCTATACTATTTAAGTATACTTAAAAAGCAACATCAGAGGTCAGACCTTATATTTGAAAGAAAAACCTTAAACTGTATTCAAAATAATATAATCCAGTATAGTCATTAAAAAATAAATCCTTTTAAACAGGGTAGATGGAAATAAATGAAAATATGGGAAAATTGGTTTTCTGATATGATGTATGACTACTTACTTGCATGCACCATTAATTTTCATGATATACTGAAGACATTTTTTCAACAAACCAAGCTGCTCCCAAATGGCTGTAGTCACGATGGAATGCTATTTGTCTATGTCCATTTCTACTTCAGTTTTATAGGGAGCCAGACTTCAGCTTCTGTATACAAACAAAAGCTCTGGAAACCAATGGACAAGCAGCCAGTAAGTCTGTAGCAGCGATGAGCTTGCTAGTACACTTTCCAGTGTTGCCGGGAGAGGAGACAGCGTGTAACCAACTATACTATACTAATAACTTATATCAGGAGGTGCTCCTCTCCGTACAAATATTTAAAATCATGAGTGCTAGGATACCGGGATTTCCTATCGCGACTGTATCAGCTCCTGCCTGTTTCCACCAGTTATTAAAGTTGCTTCCTCTTGGGGAAAGCAGGAAAACCTCGCGGGATGCCGGCTTGCTTGTTACCGCCTCGCCTGTAGTGGCTGGCTATGACACCCTGCGGCTCGTGCTGCTGAAGGCTTCCAGGCCCTGCGGGGCTCCGGTACCCCTGCACGCACCGAGAGAGGGCCAGAGGAGCCGCGGAGAGCCAGGCCCACCGGAGAGCCGGACCGAGGCATCGCAGAGGGGACGGAGAGCGCTCCTCCGTCAGACTCAGCCCCAGCCACTGCCGGCACAGGGGTTATCACAGAATTATTACGTTGGAAGGGCAGTTAAGATCACCAAGTCCAATCATTCCCCAGCACTGCCAAGGCCACCACTAAGGCATACCACTGAGGGCCTCATATACACAGTTTGTGAACGCTTCCAGGGATGCCGATTGCACCACTGCCCTGGGCAGCCTGTTCCAATGACTAACTACTTTTGCGGTGAAGAAATTTTTCCCAGTATCCAGTCTAAACCTTCCCTGGTGCAGCTTGAGGCTGTTTCCTCCTGCCCTATCACTTGTTACTTGGGAGAACAGACTGACTCCACCTCACTACAAGTCCTTTCAGACAGAGGGCGAAAAGGTCCCCCTGAGCCTTCTGCAGCCTAAACCCCACCCCACTCCCCCCCGGTCCCTCAGCCGTTCCTCACACACTTGTGCTCCAGGCCCTGCACCAGCTCCGTTGCCCTTCTCCGAACTCGCTCCAGAGCCAGTTATCCCCGCTACAGCACCCCAGCCCGCCCCTGCCCGCTGCTCACTGTGCGCGCGGTCCAGGGCCGCCTCCCTCCGCGGGGCCGGGCTGAGGGGAGCAGCCGCCTGAGGGAAGCGGGAGCTCCGCCCCTCGGGCTCCTCAAGCCCCGCCCCTGTGCCCCGCTGCACCAATGAGAACGCGGCGAGGCGCTGACGAGCTGTGTCACGTGCGGAGAGGGAGGCGGGGCCGGAACCCGCTCTCGTGCCCGCCCGCTCGCCCGCCCGGGGACGCGCCCCTCGGCGGGAGCAGTGGCGGCGGCGCCGGGGCTCGGTGGGCTCCGTGGGGCGGCGCGCGCGCGCGCACCCGCGCTGGGCTCGGGAGCGCGCCCCTGCCCTCCGCGCCTCCCACCCGCCCCTCAGCTTTTCCCCCCCCGTGCGCACGGGTGCGGAGCGGTGGGAGTACCCCGTTCGCTCTCCCGCCCTTCTGCGCGGCGGTGTGCGAGGATGGAGCTGTTCCAAGCCAAGGACCACTACATCCTGCAGAGCGGGGAGCAGGCGCTGTGGTGCAGCCGAAGGGACGGCAGCCTGCAGCTGAGAGCCGGTGAGACCCCGCCGCTGGTGCCGCTTCCTGTGTGGGGAAGGGTCGGGGTCCCCTCGCCGGGGGGCGGTGGCTGAGAGCGGGCGGGAAGAGAGTCGCTGAGGGAAGGGCGGTGGCGGTGCTGAGCCCCGGTGAGGAGTGGCGAGGCTCTGTGGTGGTGTCCCTCTGTGGGGTTGGTCAGGTGGGGCTCAGTCCCCTGCGGGCGCCGTAACCACCTCTGCCCATCGCCCGCCCTGCGGAGGATGAGCCCCGGCTGCTGCTGACCCCGCGCTGCCCGGACCCATGCCCACGGGACGAGAGGTCGCGCTTGTCTTGGCCCTGCGTGGAATTCCAATGAGGAATTGGGGTTTTATTGTACCATGTGTTTGTTTCTCTGCAAAATTAAGTAGGGCTGCTTCTGTCAGCCCCCCGTGGGGAGCCTGGGTAGTTCATGGTATTGGAAATGAATCTGGGCACCCTCTGGGGAGCATCACCAAACCAGAAGGGCCATCTTGTGCTGGTGTCAGCCTTACGTAATTGATGCTGGCCACTGTTCCCGGTAAACGGTGATTGCGTCTTGGGGCAAATGTGTCCCCTTGTCTTCTCTTTGAGACTCAGCAGTAGGGCTCTACACTTCCAAATTGCTCTCGGATTTTATTAGTGTAAGTAATGGTTACAGTGGGGTTAAGTGTATCTGTATCAGGCTGAAGAGGAGGAAGTGGGATCAAAAATTGTGGATTTGTGTTAACAAAAATGTTTGCATAAGGTTGTGTTACAGAAATCTTGAAACAATGGTAATACTAATACCCTGTCCTGGAGGTGAGTCAGTAAAAGTGTCTATAAAATGAAATACCATCCTTAGAATCACAGAATCCCAGGCTGGTTTGTGTTGGAAGGAACCTTAAAGCTCATCCAGTTCCAACTCCCTGCCACAGGCAGGGACACCTTACACTAGAGCAGCTTGCTCCAAGCCCCATCCAGCCTGGCCTTGAACACTGCTAGGGATGGGGCAGCCACAGCTTCTCTGGGCACCCTATGCCAGTGAAATCAGCTTGCTTTGAGAAATAGATGTACTTTAGATGTAAAGGACTACAGTGTACCTGCTTAGAAGTTAAAAGTACTCTAAATAGCTGAATATTTCAGCAAACAAAAAGTCTTCTAAGTTTGGGATCCATTTATGCTGATAAAGGCAGTTCAGCATGCATATGACCAGGTTAGTTATCTGAGCAGAGCACGCTTCATGATCTCTTTCATAAAAGGCTGGAAAAACTTTATACATAAACATCAAATACCATTGTTATCTGTATTTATCCAAAGAGCTGTTTTTCAGACTGGTCTGCCTTGTGTTATGTTTTTATACTTGGGTCATGGCTTGTGCAGTGCAAGTGTTTTGCATCTCTTAGATAAAATTACAGTGTGCCTCAAGTTAATGTGACTTTATTCTTATCCAGCAGCTTCACCGATGGTTGAAAGTCCAGTAATACTTTAGCTTATACATCACCTTACAGAATACTTGATGTTAAGCTAGCAAACAATACTGCTAGTCAATGAAATGTGTGGTTTTGTGTATGTGTGTGTGTGGGGAAGCCTTCGGGTTTAGATTTGCAATAGTTATAGTCATCTGCAAAAGCATAAAAGCTCTTGCTTGATCCAGACTAATGAAAGCACAAACTAGTGAACTGTAGTTATGGCGATAGGTGTTTGAAAGCTTTAATTTTAAAAGTATCAATTTTTTGATACTTTTATCAAAATCATGAAAAATGATGAAATTTTATTTTTTATCAATTTTTAACGTTTTATCAAAATCATGAAAACAAAATCACTTCATGCAGCCATTGCTGTGATGTTTTTAATGTATTTTCTCACAATGTATTTTCTTTTAATGTATTTTCTCAAAGTCCATTAACCTTGTGGAAGCTTTGCCAGTGCCCAGCAATGCCTCTGTGTTAGTCAGCAGCATTTTGTCCTTAGCTTTCCTTTAGATTTTCAGCCAGTATACATGTGATCCCTGACCTACAGATGAATGAAAGGTAACGTGATATCAAAGTATCTTAGTCTGCTTGAAACTCTTGACGTTAGTCACGCTTTCCTGTTTCAGTGTGTTTGTAGTCTTGTTTTTCCACCCCTGCTGATGGATCATCTTAATGGAAGTGGGCTCTAGGGCTGTGAAATGAAATACCTTAAAGAGTTGAAAGCAAGCCCAAGACAGAAGTGGTTCTCTGACAAGAAGTCTTTCTTGGCTCAGTAGCTCTTGCGTGTATGAAGACAAAGCTGGATATCCTCAAGTTTGCTATTTTATTACAGCTTAATTTTATTAATCAAGGCCACTGACCGGAAGTGAGTAACTGGATTATTGTGTGGTGAGTCACTGCCACATTAAAAATCCTAAAATCATAACTTGTGTTCATTGACATGTTTAATAATCTGTCAAAAGCTGTAATTTAACTGTGTGTCTTTGCTCGGCTTTGTAGGCCTTGGTTTTATTCTGTCCCATGGAGGCTGCTCAGAATTGATCTTTGTACATTCACAGATTGAAATAGATAACATTGGCAAACCTTTCAGAGTACTGCTTTCTATGGTAGGTCTGAATCTAAAGAGCCAATGCTAAGCCTTATAAAACTCTCCTCCCTGAACTGCAAAGGCATGTTCAGAAATGTGCTGATTTTTGAAAGCTGTATTTCTGACCACTTTGAATCATGGAGAGAACAGCTTGAATTAAAAAAGGCAAAAACCTCTTGTAAATATTTGCTAAAAGCATAATCTGAGGTTGGCCCTGGTTTGAAGGATTTCTGCCTATGTTTACAAGATGTTTCTGGTGGTTTTTTCCCCTCTGAAGTGAAAGCACTAATGAGTCACCTGCAGGAAATCTATGAATCACTTTGGCATCGTAGATTTGGTGAGGAATTTAGCTGTCTACAGTGTACTTTCATCAGTGTTGTGAAAAAACGTGCTGTTCAACTGCGCTTTAAACACCTTACATCAGCTCTTGATCAGGATTTCACTCTTGGTTTACTCTGTTTGTGCTCTGTTTGCCTGCTCCTGACTGGTAGTTCTACGCAGATTACAAACATTGTTTTATTGATGTTGTTGGTATAAATTATGTATTTATAGACACGTGTATGCACGTACAGAAAAGAGTGAAAGTATTGAAGACACTGAATTCTTGCAGTTTCCTTATCAGCAGAAAAAGGATTGGGACTATTTTATGGGGTGAATACTATTATAATCGTGTTGGCCTTGATAATACCCTGAGCAGTAATGCCAGACTACGTAAGTTTCAGTGTAGTTGTTACTAAAACTATTGCTAGCTCTTATGCTGGTTCTCACCACCCTGCAGGAAAAAGCCTCCAAGGTATTTTGAGTGATACATGGTTTGGAATTATCCTAACACAACTTTTGTGCACTTCATGCTCAAAGACTCCATCACCTCTGCCTGCAAGAGTAAGGTGCTATTAAGGTGTGTCCTACTTCTGGAGCTATAACTAGAGGCAAATGAGCATTTGTTTGTTCTAAATGCTTTAGGAAATGAGTGTTAGAGTGCTGACTTTCATCTGTTGTGAATCAGCAGCTGAGGCAATGCCTCTTAAATATTTTGCTTTTAATGAGAGGCATGTTACCAAACAGCATGTCAGAGTATTGGAGGACAGATTTCAGGTTAGGTATCTTAGTCTGATAGTGAGAAATCTTCTCTGAATCACAAATCATAAGGTCATCTAGCATGCTATGTGTGCTTGCCTTACTCCTCAGAGACATTGCAGGAGTCATGTAGGAATTGCTTGTCAGAATTCCTGAGCTGCTGTGCGTGACTGTAGACTGGAGAAGAGTAGTTCCTTTGATTCAAGTCTAATGCCTGTACATGTACCAGTGAAGGCCTTGGTCTGATGAGGTACCAGTGAAGGCCTTGGTCTGATGAGCAGCGTAAGGAGTAATGCCACCGATACCTGTAGATGGATTGGTAGGTTTAAGCCTACAGAATTGTCCTGATGATGACCTGAGTGTGAGCTTGTGCTACTGAATGAAGTATTTAATACAAAACTGACTTCCTGAATTTCTGTATTATGTCTTAGTGTCCTGGGTTCAGCAGTAGCAGTCATAGAACTGCCTATCTCTTCTGGAAAATGAATTCCAGAGGAGGTAGCTGTAGCTTTAAGAATAAATCTCTACATATTTCAAGTTACTTGTTAAGGAACCTCAAGCTGTTTTTTGACACTTCTTTAGCTGCAGTGGTTACTGAACTGTTTCTCTCCCTTGCTGGCTCATTCTGTTCCCTCTTTTCTGTACCCTTTCTCAGTTGTCAGCACAACGTATTTGTGACGTATGTGACAAACCAGATGTTAGATCTGATATGTATTAGCTGCAACCCAGCAAGAATGTATGCTTAAAGAAATCTTCAACACTTAGTTCCCTGTTGCTGCTTGCTCCTTCTTGCAAAAGAGAATAGAAAGGACTAGGGTAGAGGGGTGGGCTGCTGTGGATCCTTCATGTGATTGAATATTACATACAGTAGTCCATTTTTTTTCCGTGCTTATGACTGTGAGGCAGGATTTTCAAGTATATTTACCAGAAGTAAAATAAATCTGTAATTCAGGTGGATTTTTGTGGCTCATAATTTAGCAGAGGTTGGACTCATCTTTGATCTCATGGGTTAATATGAGCTAAACGGTGAATAGGAAATTACAGACTAACAGCAACTAAAATATTTAGAACAGAAGGTACCGACAAGTAGCAGCCCTTCAATTAAGAAGGGTCTGCATCAAAGGCTTGTGGTTTTTGAATCTGTGAACACTGTGATTAGGTTCTTTCACAGTTTAGCAGTGTGGGTGATATTTCAGCTGTATGTGTAAGGAAACATTAAAACTTTCAGTGACTTAGGTTTTGACTGCAGTAAAAGGCTACCATTTATTTGATATGGCACTTATGTTCTTTCAAAACAATTATTGTAGATTGGAATGTGTTTTATTTAATGGTCTTTAATTGATGCTATTCAGCATACGGGAGAGATCTTACATTGCTGAAGTTTTGCCCCAGAAAGAATAGTTAATGCTGTAGCTTCTTAAGGGACTCTGCAATAACTTCCACCAAATACTTCCCTAGAACTGTGAGGCTTCTCAGATGGTGGGTTAGAATTTTCTTTCAGAAGAAAATCCTTCAGTGCAATATCAAACGGGTCTCAAATATAGCTTAATTACATATTCAATTATATGTGTTTCAGAAGCTTTTCCTGTTAGAGCTGTCTATTGAGACTTGAGCCCAGAGTTTGGCAGACTCTACTTTTTTCTCTTCAAATGTCTAGAAGATTTGAGACTATAGACACAGCCTTTTTTTTTGACAGTGTTTAGAGGTTTCATGCTTAATGTTATAAAGAATAGGAATTTTTAATATACATGGAGGTTTTTAGAGAATAAGGTACAAACTTGGTAACTCAAAATTTGCTTCTCAAGTGTTAAGCTTGCTATACACTTGTGATTTAAAAAAGTAATTCTATTCATTGAGTGTTCTGGATTTGTTATTCCAGTTGGATATGGATATTTATATATTATATATATTCATATATATTATATATAATTGGGTATCCAATTTGGATATGGTTATTACAACTTTCAAAACCAAATCTGTATGTCTTAAAAACCCACTGTCCTGGTGTAGCAATTTAACTTGATCTGTATGATTTAACTCTTGACTTAAATAGCAACAAGAGAACTTTTCCCAGTTTCTTTTCAGTTGTGATTTAGCCATATCACTCTTGCAGGAATCATTTGCAAGAATTTTAACCAGGAAATAACATTTGTTGTAAGGTAGAATATGAAAACAGAATTCACTGGGAAGTGGTGTGCTTATGGATATGCGCAGGTTTTTCTTCTCCTTTCATCTGTTTAAACCTTTTGTGAGGTGCTGTAATTCCTATCTGTGGAGTTAATGCTTCCAGCTGATGGTCATCGGATCTATCAGCTGATCAGGTTCTAATTATATCCTTATTCATTAAAATCATTTCACATGCCTTCATAGGAAACAAAGTCACAGGAGCTGAATATCAATTAGAGAAGAAATTGTTGGTCAGATTTCTAGGGGAGGAATTTGGAAACAGTGCAACCCCCCTTCCTTATGAAAGTTCTGCTTTAGCAAGCAGGAGTATTAATGCTCAATGACCAGTTGTGTATTCTTGTTCCAAACATATCTGATTTCTCCCCAGTAAGAACTGGGAGAGGATTTCTTTTCCTGAAAAGCTGAACCAAAATGAATGGAATTCTGCTTGAACACTGAGGTTTTCCTTTTAAAGAAGAAATCTTCCTTGAATAGAAGCCATGGAACAGTGTTTGTTGTGTCTTTGGAAAACTGCAAACAAGGTACTTGAACATACTTAGAGCTCAAAAACCTATGCTCTGATTTGAGTAATGTAGTAAGTCCTTATCTCTGGTAAAATACTGAAGATAGTAGGTAAGATCCTACTGGGATGCCGAAGTAAATTGCATGAAAGATGCCGGCATTGTGCAAAACAGAGTTCTGAGCCAAATTTAAAGTATATGGCCTTGCCTGAGAGCTGGTTGCAAAATGTGCATGGCAAATGTGCTGGTCTGTCATTAACTGTTAACTTTCAGTTTGTTTTTTCCCTGTCTGTTTCTCAGTTTAGGAAAAGCAGCAACACATGGCTGATGCTTAACTGTTTTTCCCTGTCCTGTTTATGATACATTGCTTGTTGTCATTTGATTAGATAGTCAATTTGTCCCCAGCAGTTAAAAAGAGGGAGGGAAGGAAGGAAGCAAGCATGTGGCACCTGTGGCATGAAATTGTTTACTCTTTGTTCCTGAAACACATGCCAAGTTTTTGAATATAACTCCCTTATTCAGTGTATGAAATGGTTGTTCCCAAGCCTTAATTCTTTTTCTGCTTTGGGTTGGACTAGTTGTGTAGTCGGGGAAGTTAATTATGAAATGAGAAGGAAAGGTGACAGTGAGGGAAGACCTCACCTTGCTTAGACTTGGCTTACCACAGCTTGTAGTATTGCTCTCATGGCTCTAAAGAAGTGTTAACATAAGTCACTTCAGTGATAAGTAAAGCAGATTATTTTTCATAATCATGAAATCCTTCTGCTCAATTAATGTTTATATTCAAACCTTTTGAGTATGGCTGAAACTGTTGAGCAAATGTTTTAGAACAGCATATCTTCAGGACTGAATGTAGTGTTTAAACTGTTGGTTTTAGAAGTAGGTAAATCTTCGTCCTGCCTTTCTGAGAGTTTCCTTCTTACAAAGTAAATAGGATTAAAAATGCAGACAACCTGGTGTTTTCCTGGCTTGAAGGTATTCTTACCAACAAACAACTTGAGCTTTGTTGAAATACCAGCTGAAGATAGGGGTAGTGTTAGTCTGTAATAACATTATTGAGCTCTTGTTACTTTGGGAAGGATGAAAGATATTATTTCCTACATCAGAAGTGATGGAGGTTATGTTTACTAGCAGAATTCAACAGTGGAGAAGAATAAAAGGAAATCCTACAGTAAAAAAAAGCCAAAACCACTGAGCTTCAGTGGCCTAGTGCCTATCTGCATTTTAAAAGAGTCACTGCTGAGCGCTTACCTGAATGGGTTGAGTAGGTGATTCTAATTTCAAGTGGTTGAAATCCATCTTAACAGCTTGTTGCACACAGTTTGGCACACATTTTGCCTCCAAAGTGGACTGCACACACTTAAAGAGTGCACAAGGCAACCCATTGAGGTGTGGGAAGAAATACTTTGTAGCATTAATAAAATTACACTACCTTGAAATTATTTTATCTTTTTTTCATCCATTTAAAACTTGTATTTCTGTATATTCATTGTAATGTATTTAATATTAGTGCAGTAGAACTTGTATATTACTTAGCACCTTGGTCCTGCTGATGGTGTCCCATGTGGCAGAGGGGTTGGAACTGGATGAGCTTTAAGGTCTATTCCAACCCAAACCATTCCGTGATTTATAAATAAGTATATGTATATTTGGGATGCATGTTAAACTAGTTTTTACTGATGCAGTATGTGATAAGAAAGTTTGGAAACCACTGATCTAGAGGGTCAAATCCCCTTTGGAGAGATGTTTCACCTGGTAACTGCTGACAGTTTGTTACCCCTTCCAGTACAGGAGTTCCCTGTGCAATTACTTGCAATACTGGAAGCTCTCCAGACTCTCCAAATGTTCAGAGCTCTCTGAACGTTTTCCGTATGTTTTTAAGTTTCCTGAGCAATGCCTGGTGACTCAGGGGATTTTATGACTGCAACAGAATACAAAGAAGTGTTCTTCATCAAAATGAGTAGTAAGGATTCACTTTTGTTAGGGACTTTCTCTGGGACTTGCATCCTGCTTTTGCAGGAATAATACAAACTTGTGTTGTATGCTCCCAGCTTCACTGCTTTAAATCTGCCACTGTACAACTCGAATTGTATTTGAAGGGTTCCTGTTCATCCAGTCTAACTAGGAGATACTGAAGCAAAGTGTCCAAAGAAACTAAATCACTGTTTCATTTTCTTAATGCAAGTGAGTGAATGTGTACTTTGTAGTGTGCTGTGCTTCTGACAGAGAAAACAGGCACTCTGTAAGGAACTTGCATTGAATTACCATTTGGAAAGTGTGCTTCTCATTGCTGGAGATTGGAGGACAAGCAGGCTGTCTATCGAGGCTGTAGGGTATAGTAGCAATGAGGAGGCTAACTGGAATGTTTTGAAATCCTCCTAGTGTAGCCTAGCTGGAGACTGCTTAAGGTTGGGAGGATGTAGGCAGAATGGAGAGCAGTGTTGTTTAAGTGTCTCTAGTAAAGCAAAGCATTTCAATTCGAAGTGATTGAGGGCTCTCAAGGCTGTAACACAGCACAGGCTGTATAAGTGACACAGGTAATTCAAACAGGTGATTAGCTGAAGAGATAACTTGTTTAAAGTTTGGGGGAGAATATGCAAGTAAGTGAAGTTAACACATCATGACAGGAGTTTGTAATACTAAATGTGTTCATACTCCTCCATCTTTCTGTAATTATAGTAGCTAATATAACTTTAGAAATCTGTGCTGAAAGGCAAACTTAATTAGCCGAGTTTCATTTGCATAAGTAGTACTTTATTTCCTACTAGAGAAAGAAGTTCAAGTTTATACGCTTAAGTCTTCCCAGTTAATAGATAATCTCTTAATCCTGGCTAATAATTCAGAACACAGTTCAAAGATGAACTGGAACTTGGAAGCAGGCTTTCTGTTGAAAAGCCGCAAGAGGTCATAGGGGTCAAATAGTGCTAATAATAAGTTGTCTCTGATCTAAAGCAGACACAGTTATAGAAAAACCACTCTATCTAAAAATAGTATTGAAGTTGGATTTTCCCTCCCCCCCATAGTTAACACTTCAGGTGTCAAAAGTTATGTTAGCAGAGCTGAAAGATTTACTTTGGTTACTTACAGTGAGTTACTCAGCTTTTACTTTTTGTATATAAATGCCTATTGCTTGTGTTGAATGTTGAGAATGACTGTGAGAGTTACTGCTCTGTCAAAGCTATGGAAAGATTTCTGAGAAATAGCATGTCTGTGTTTATACACTCACATATAAACTGAGCTTGAAGCTCTGTGATGATTTGCATGTTTTTTTACCAAGTGCACTGACAGGAAACACTTTCTAACCAAGCTGCATTCCTGAAAACCAGCAACGTTTGAGGAGGGTAAGAAGAGTATACTGCCTGAGCTATAGCAACATTGGAAGATAAATGGTTAAAGCTATCTGATGGATTGAACCAGGCAGTGGTTCACTAATAAGGGCTCGATTCAAGTGATTACAAAACCTTTTGTTCTTCCTGCCTTTTCCCCAACAGCCTGCCTCCTTAAACCCATCAGACTTGCATAGAGTCATTCAGTGGCAAGTGGCTTATCCCGAAGCAGAAGCTTGTTTTCTTATCAAAATTTATGCCTGACCTAGGATCAGTTCTGCTGGTGGCAAATTGGAGAAAGAGCTAGAAAGTACTCTTGGCTTTTGATGCTCTTCCAACCTGCTTTTGAATCTGCTTTTTCAGGGTTACATTTGTGTAAACACGGAAAGTTAAAGAGGCTTTATCAGGCATTGCATGGCCCTGCCTCACTGCTGGTAAGCTCTAAGGGGTGGTGGTGGAAGTAATCACATCAAAGCTGGTTTTGTTCTGAATTTGTGACGGAAGTTCTATTGTGCTGCAGCCACAATGCTGATACAATCACTGTGATGGTAAATGTATCATCAATGATCATTAATCTCTAACAGGAATTGGCAGAAAGAGGCGACGCTTATTTCAGTAACTTGAATTTAGTTATTTGGATAAGGGAAAGAATGAACAATTTTGTATGTCAAGATGGCGACTTGGTAAGCAAATGCATGCCTCAAAGTATTAAAGGCATGTTTAAGAGCTGTCAAACTCTGGCAGTTCTCTCAAATTACAACATATTGAGGACACCAGAGAACTCCCCATGTCAAGGAAGATGCTTCCTTGGGCTCATCTTACTGCTTGTAGTGACTCTTTCTGCTTTTGACTATTTTGACAGTGGTCATTATCACCAGCACAATGCTGCAAGAAATCTGTTTCAGCAACATTGTGTTGCAGTTTCAGGTTGAGAAGTCTTTATTCCTGGTTGGCTGAGTTTCGAGGGATCACTAGGTGACTAGTATGACATCTATGGGAAGATAGGTTTGTGCGAGGAAGGAAGAGTAACTCTATTGATAAATTGTACTTAATATCTCAAAGCATTCAGTCTGTTTTATGTGTAGAGAAAAGGCTGATGTTTCCTTTAATAGAACCTTGTGCTAGTTAATTCTTATTGATAAAAGCATTTATGAAAAAAATCAAACTTGCCAAGTATTGTTTCAGCATTCAGCAGTCAGAAGTGTGGCCAAGTCTCTTATATAAGCTATCCAAAAACTATTAACTGAGGATTTTCAGGTTTGTCTTGTATGGTTACTTTCCCCTGTGGCTTTAAAAAGATCTAAATATCTTTTGTAACATGTCTACCAACTTACTCTGCCTCTTAAATTCTGCTGTATTTTGCAGTTTAAGACTAATCTTCAGGCTTGCGTTTAGCTTTTTTGGATTTCTCTATATTTAAAATTGTGACTTAAGCAAAGATTAATTGGCTATAATTTTCAAAGATACAGATGGTGGCTGAAGATGCTGCTGCCTGAATTGCCAGACAGACTAAATGTCTGCAAGTGAACAGACTTGAACAACTTTACAGGGTTAGACAAGAGTTGGAGACAGTTTCTTTGAAACCAGAGTAACTAGGACTGTACTCAACATGAAAACCCGTCTTCTTTGGAGGTGGATGGGTGAATGGTGGTTAAACCTTTTAACTTGATTCACCCATCTTCCATTTCCAGAGTATACTCTTGAAGAGCAAGAGGTTCATCAATATGTATTGTAGTGATATTTATTCAGCACGGTTGGGGGTTGTCTGAGTCAAGATAAGGCTTTCACACAGGAAATAGAGCTATAACCAGTAGCAGAGTTTTAGTCCGAAGCTCAGAACTAGATGTGTTAGATTTAGTTAAAACAACTTTCTTGCCTCAGTGTTGTCACAGGACAGAAAGTATGATGCTGTCCCCAACGAAATCCAGTGCTGCCTAGCTGGTGGATCTGTAGCTGCTGTCTTTAAACTCTCCAAGTGCAAAGTGTATTTAACTCCAAATGTATTCTCTTTTTTTTCCTAAAGCTCACTGATACTTTAAGTGAACACAGGAATCAAAGTTTAGAGCCAGTTCTCATTGTTCCTTTTTACTACTGGGGAGATGTATTCCTACAGAAGTCATGGATGTTCCGTATGCTTATGTCTAGGGCTACATATGTCAGAGTATAACTAATAGAACAGCCATGTAAGACCCACTTGCTCTACAGTCCCTGGTTCCAGTTTCCTTATGTCCTTTTGCAGGCAAGTTGAAACTATCATTTCCTTATATCTGTAATTAAAACAAAGTCTTGTTTTCTTTTTTAATATCTCTTGTAAGCTCCTAGAAGAAAAATTCACTTACTATATAGAGCTTTCCTACTAATATCTCTTATCATGGCAGGCAATCAGTGGTTTAAAAATACTTAAATGGTATTCTAGATTGCTGGGTTTGTAGTAGCAATGGTAAACCTTCAGTGGTTTGGTTCTTTAAATTCCTCCTGTGCTTAGCTTTTTTTGGTTGCTTGATATATCTAGCTGGTTTCTAGCTCTCACAGTGGAATATGAATGTAGAAATCTATTGCAAAGATGGCGAAAAGCAGATGAAGTCTGAGACAATACAACTTTAGAACCAGGGATGAACGCAAGACTCTGGGATTGTGTGGATGAACTGGGAAAGAAGGTGCAAGATCTGAGAGTGAGGAAAGCTGCCTTTGTCCCTCTTCTCTGTAAGTTTGATAGTGCAGATTTCCCTCTCAGCATGTTATCCAGACTGAAACTCTGAGCTCAGGCTGTCCTAAACTTGTTTTATATGAGCACAAGTCTTTGTCAAACTGATACAAAATGAGTCTGGGTACTTCAGCAAGGTTTGAGGGTAAGTTAAGCTGTTCCTACTGTCATAGACACTTATTTCCTGGTGCTTATCAGTCTGTGGTAGTCTCCTTAAGAACTTCATTTCATTATGGCATGTTTCATACTGGGTTCTTTACAGACCAAGTAACTGTCTGTAGCACTCTTACAGTGAAATGAGAAGAACCAGGAGTTTCTCTGCAGATATGGTCCATTAAATGGTACAGCATGATTACACACATGAATTGTAGCTCTGTACTGTCTCCCGAAAACATTGCTTTGAATTCTGCTCCCATGTGCTCTTAGTTCTTTCTTGTCTTTATACAAACGTGATATATCCTATTTGAAGCAGTTCAATTTAGATCTACCTTGACTTCAACTCTTTCTACTGTATCTTGTGCCATTGTTTGTATTTAGTGGTGAAATTAGCTGAGTCTGGTTTAAATGTTAAATGCTGAAAGCTAGGAATAAATGTATGTTCTGGGAATACCAAAGTCTTAATTACAAATGTTTCAGGGAGGATATAGTGTTTGAGAACAAGTACATAAAAATTATCAGACTATCAGTTGTCACTTGTGGATCTTGGACTTCCAAGACGAAGCTGAGGTCTTACAAATAAAGTATGTGTAGGTGATGATTTGTACCCTTCTGTGTCTGAAGATACTGTGTGAGTTTGTTCTTTCAAACGTTCATCTGCTTACACTGGGAGCTAAGGTATTTAATTTGCCTGGATGTGAAAACTGGAGAAACTCTTCCACCTAGGAAGTAGTTTTGGTAGATAACAACAAGCTGCTTGTCCTTCTTGGTATAGAAAAACCCTCTCTTCTCCTTTGTGAGTTTGTTCTCTCCTGTGCAGATGTTAATTGTTTCTAAGGATTTGTTTTCACTTTAAAGATTTGATATACAAAATTTGTTCTTTCACGCAGTCTTGAGCAGGTACTACTGCACTGCTAGGAACTCTTGTTGAGTATCAACAGTGTGTGTCTGTGAGGACACAGGATACTTACTCTTCATGTTTATGCTACCTTAGTGACTTGAATCAAATGATGGCTTGAGTGCATGTTAAGAGGAGTAGAGTTCACAGATTAGACAGTTGATAGTGTTGCCTTCCTGCTTTTTCCTTATGTGGTTCACTGGAATTTCTTAACAGTGGGAGAATTAGAAACCTAAAACTCATCTTTGTGTACTTTGGTATTCCATGTAGTTGTTGACAGTGTTTTAGCAGAAGAGGAAGTGTGTGTGTATGTGCATGCATGTATATAGAAAGACGATGTGAAACTAATAGTAATGGGATAGGTATGGGAGAGAGCTGGGGCTGAAGGTTAACAGCTGCTAGGTTTTTGAAGCTACATTACCAACTTAATGACCTGTATTCAATTTCACTATAGCCATGTAAAATTTCAGTTAAGCTACAAATTCTAATGGCTCTTAGAAGAATTGAGCCTCCATTAAACTGAATTCCCATAGGCCAGTACAATCATGCATATTTTTGCTGAAATATCTGGGGCAGGGCTTTAAATTAGTACTTAGAACTTGTTAAATTAGTTAGGAACTCAGTCATTTGGTCATAGTTACTTGTTAATAAGCTACAGTTGAACAGCGAATGTATCTTATTGCAAACATACTGGCGGTTTTCAACCCTCTAAGGTAGGGAAAGTGGAGAGAATGCCCATCACTGGGTTATCTGCCCTGTTGAGTTTACTTTAAAAAACCAGGTGCTTTGTTCTTTTTTTGCAGCCACTGATCTTCTTCTGGCTTGGAATCCCATTTGCCTGGGCCTGGTAGAGGGAGTCATTGGTAAAGTTCAGCTCCATACAGGTAGGTGGCTCATGCTGGGTTTTTGTTGCGTACTTTTCTTATACTGCTAATGCACTTTGTTTTGAGGTCAGTGATACTACAAATAACACTGTGTAGCTCTAATGCAATTATGTAGTGGTCTTTGCAATAGAGAAGTATTCCCCAACCATGTCAAAGTGAATATATGATAGCTGCAGATGCAAATCTTCTCTGCTTTCCAGTGTGTGTATTTTGGTTTGTTACTGCCTTGTAAAAATGGAGAGCTGCATTCATAGGGTAGAAACTTGTGTTTGAGGCATGTGAGAGGTGTAAAACTCTTGGACCTTTCTGAATAATCCTTTCAAGTAGATTTTTGTTGTTTTACTGTGATACAGTACAAAAACTAATGATGGAAGTTTTCACAGAGCTATAAATCTTGAATTCTCAATGCTGTATGGAAACCTCAAGAACAATTACTACCTTGGTAGGTGACTATTTGAAAGTAAAAGGAGCACTTAAATTTATTTGTAGTCAGACGTAAGACATAGCTATGAAGTGAAAGAATAGTAGAATGTATTGTGATTTAATGTTAACTGATTCAAGTAACTTTTTCCTGTGAAATAAGGTCAGTGCTCCTTTAGCTTTAGTCAGCTGCAAAGTCCTGTAGCCATAGCAAATACTTATTTTGATATATGCTAACTTTGTCTAGAAAGATCCTTTTGCTAGTAAAGCTCTGGATATCTATTTACTGACAGGTAGGAAAGCCAGCCATAAACTCTTCTTGACTTACTGTGTGCTTGTTCTTTTTGTGAATGCTTAGACCCTGCATTTAAAGTAGTGCCTGGCAATATGATCAATACAGGTAAAGTTTCAAGTGTGTTCCAAGCTAGCAGGATGGATGAAGTCCTGAAATGGATCAGATGTTTCATCTGTTGAATAGAAACATATTAATAAGGTGGCAGTGGCATATTAGCATTAGGGGAGGAAAGGGAACAGGGGCTGGTACACCACTGCATGAGCTTGTGACAGCTCTAGTTCTGGGAAATGCTTGGCTGCATAGTTACTGTCTCGTTTCTAAGAGTATTAGTTGAGAGCCCATCTCTCCACAAAATTTAGAATCATGTCCTCTTTCAGCTGTATCACTTCATCTTTGGATTTCACCAGATATTTTTGTCTGTGCTCATTCTGCAGACCTGTTCAGCCATCCTTTTTCAGACTTAATGATATGAAGTGGCTCAGACTCTGCTATCTCACTTTCTCTTCTCCCCATCCAAGTTATCTGTGCTGTTCATGATGAATGATGGCTAAACTCCAGTAATGACTTATTTCTGCTGTGGGGAAATGCTCAGTGATTGTTTAGCGTGGTTTTTAGCCTTTTTTCAGAAACCCAAGTGCTTGGGTACACAGTGGCCTTCCCCCGCCTCTCCCTAGGGAGTCCAATATAAAAGCGTCTGAAGAGGAAGACCTTATCGAACCCTTTCTGGAAGGTTGAGTATGTTATGGCAACCAAATATCCTTGCATGTATGCTTAACTGTGAGACACTTCCTCTGCTTATGAAAGCTGAGTTAAAAATTTCCACAGCATGTGGTACTTCAACAAGTGCCATCTTGCTGTTGTCAAGTTAAGATTATCAGGTAATAAACCTGGTTGTCTTTCCATATGTCCTGTAGAGCTGCTGAATCAATGTTGTTCTTCATTTGATTGATGCTTAGGCTGGTGGAAGCATTTTGTTTCCTCTCTACTTAGTTGAGGTGACATGATCACAAACTGTTCATAGACTATCCTTGTTGTAGATATTCTGATATTTACGGATTCAACTCTCCTGTGAACAGACATTTATTTTCTGCCATGAAATACCTGAAGGAACAGTCTCCAGCTATTTATCCTTACTCTTCTTCTGAGAACTACTGCTTCCTTAAATTTGCTCACAGTTGATGTATATCCTCCAATGGGCTGCAGTCAAAACAAGAGGGCTGAGTTGTTTGTCACAGGTCTCTTGAAACCTGTTATTTCTGATGGACTCTCACTTGATCAAATTCAAGTGTGGTTTCATGTAATCCTCTAACTGAATCATCTAGCACACTGTAACAGTAACCTGTCTTCATTACTTACTCTTCTATCAATCTTTGTCCCCTGGAAACTTTATCAGCAGAAGTTGTATAAATATTTAATATTGCTGGACCATTATCTCTGGACCTGGTAAGAGAACTGTGCTGCAGAAGCTGGGCAAAATGCTTTTTCCCCCCCAGAGATGATCTGAGACAGAACTGTTGCTCTGATTTTTTCTCTCCTGCCCCCAGATTGTAAGGATCAGAAAACTTAAGCTCTTTTGGCTAGCTAGAGTCCTGTGTGGGCTTGCCCTGCTCAGAAACTTGTTATTAGCTATTGTTGGAAAGAAGTACTGATGTGTCTTAAAATGCTTAGCACACACTGACTAATGTTAGAAACTTTCAATACCTTTTTAAGTATTGGAGTTTCTACCAGTACACTATAAAGCTGTCACTAAGCCTATGTGTACTTTAATGTCTTGGGCATAGATAGATCCTTTTATGTTCTTGAAAGATTTGCTTAATGCAGCAATGCTGGAGTAGCCCTAAAATGACCTTGAAATGTCCCATAAATCAGGCTTGGACTCTCCTTAATTTTGCATTGAATTACCGTTGTCAAAATGCTGTAACTAGGGATGGGCTTTAACTTACTTTTAATCTTGCTGGTTGTATTGCTGGCCTAGTACAGCAGAATTTGTAGGAGAGCTTCTGCGGCAGAGAAGCAGTCTCATGGAAACCAGACAGTCAATATTACGTGGCTTATTTTTGAATTCTTTAAAGAACTTTTGCCTTGAGAAGGTCAATTGTACCTCTGGACGTAACTGTACACCCACACTGAAGGTGAAAATCTACTTAATGTATCATCTGATTCTTCCTCAAAACTGAATTTTCTTAAACATTAAGATGCTTTGGGGGAAAAAGGAGGGGAAGCTAAATAACAAAACTTTAATTGAATGTCACAATGCAAGTATATGGTCTCTTACCTTTTTCTGGCTCATCCCAAGATGTCTTGTAAGAAAATGTGGGATAAAAATAAGAATAGAAAGAAAAGGATTTTAGGATGTGTTGTGGAGATATGTTACTGAAACAGAACATTGCACATATTCTTGGTACAGATGCACAGTCAAGATCGTCTCTGCATGATCTTCCCATACAAAGGCAAGCACATAATCAGTGTCTCCTTTATAGAATATTAATATTGTTTTGTGGTTTAGTTAATGTGAATACATGCAAATACAAATGTAGCCACTCAATTTCTTTTCATCAAAATCCCAATAAAGAACTAAAGAGGTGTTTTTATTATTTTTTTATGAGAATGAGAAGTAGATACTTTAATCCACTAAAATGGTTATGGTAGGCTGAAATTGAATCACTTTTGATCAGAGTCTACTTAGCAAGTTGACCAAACACTGTAGTGCTAGAATATGCCCAGAGTTAATACTGTAGATCTAACTATAACCAAAGCTGGATTTCTTAACCAGTTCCAGCAACTTCCACTTAACTCATTCATTGCCACCACATGTTTTTGTTTCTTGGTCAAAGCACTCTCCTGTGCAGTTTAATGTCTGTACTTGTTTCAATTTGGTGTGCTCTTCCAGTGCTGGTTAATTTAGACCCAGATGAAATGCTGCTGGCAAGGTTCCTTAGACTCAGTAAAGAGAAGGGAAGTGGAATTCCTCCTTCCCTATCACCAGGAAAGGAAAGCTTTTTTTGTTAGTATGCCTCTAAATCCTGATAGGAACAAAGGGTGGTTGTTCAGCATCTGACATATCTGAAGTGAGATGTAACTGCTCCATTTCAAACTTCATCCAGTCAATAACTTTAAACATTCTTTTTGCACGCAACTGATTTCTAAGTTACTCAAGTAAAAAAAAAAATAAGAAAATGGCGTCATGGAATTTCTTGGCTAAAATCAAGACACTTGCAAAAAGCAGCATGTGTAGTCAACTTAAGCACGGTTTAAGAAAAGCTACTGCCATAGCGTTTGGGGAAGCTAAATACTAAATTGTTTAGGAAGTGTTAGAGCAAAGCAGCAGTGGCGTACTGACAGTGTTGAAGCAGAAGAGGAGCTAGGTTTCTGCTTTAGTGAGGAATGGGAAGGAATAACTTACTTTAGATGCAATACTTGAAAACATTCATTGTCATCTGTTCTGCCATAGTTCATAAAGCACTAAAAAAGAACATCAGGTGTTAAGAGATGATGTAAAGTGTGCACTTTTCTGGAACGACATAACTGTAGTGTTCTGTATGCCCCATACCTCCCAAATTGAGTAGACAATAACTAATATTTTTCTTGGTTTAAAGCTAATCTATGGAATTAGTGTGTTTGGTTTTTTTTTAACTGCAGAAGCACATACTCTGTTTAGGGATTCAGTTATTTAGATATTGCTGGCAATTATAATATGCTGCTTCAATGACTATTGTTGAAGCTTTCACTTTAGGGCATACTTTATCTGTATAATTACTTCCTGACTGTTCTCTTTTGATCTGCAGGGGAATTCCTGTTTTCTTTCAGTGTTCTGTGGCTCTGGCTATAATACAAATAAAGTTTTGAAGTGTACACCAAGATGACTTTGAGTTCACTTTTAGAAAGGATAAAAGGCTACAGAACTCACTGGGCTATATTAAGCTCTTATGTTCTTGTTTATGCTACAGAGTTTGTTAATATGAGGTAAACTGGAGAGTAGTCAGAGGCTTTTTCTTTGCCAGTTTTCACTGAAGTGAATCTGCTTAAAATGCCTTCACATTATACTTTTGTTTTCCAATGGAATCGTATTGATTATTTAACTGAAGCTCTGGATGGTATCCTTTCTTAAGAGAGTATCTGTTTAGTTTGTTGACATACACCTATGATCTCCTTGTAGGAGTAAGTAGCATAGCTAACCTTCCGTAGGTGGGAATAGATGAGATGATAGGACTAGGAATAGCTGTCTGAATGCTTTGTTGTACGACCCTTCTGTTAAGCTTGAATTGCCGTGGGTTTCCAGAGACTGTATTGATTTTGCCTATTGGAAAGCAATATGGTAGACCTTCATTTTCAATGAAGCAGTAGTCATCTTCATCTGTTGCTGGTTGATTTGGTAGCTTTTTAATTTCCTCTTTTAAAAAGGTTTTTCTTACCTGTTCATTGCTTTTCTCACTGTTGCATAGAATCTGCTCTGTTTTCCTCAGCTTCCCCTTTCTTGTTTTCCCCTTATCCTCATAGTTGCTAGCTGGAATGGTGGAGGCAAAGGTAGGTGTTTGTCAAATCCTGTTGCTTGTACCTCTACATAAAAGCTGTTCCCCCATCTGCTGTCAGTGAGGATATGCGTCTTGCTGACATTTGCTGTTGCTCTTTTGCCCTTATTTGTTATCCTTTGACCAGCGTTTAGGAGACTAGGCTCATGTCACAGCTTTGAGTAACCTGGTCCAACCTGAGAGCTGACCCTGACTGAGCAAGGTGACATCCTGAGATCCCTTCCGACTTGACTTGTATCTGTGATCCTAGAGAGATAAAGACCCTGATGCTGTGTTCAGGAAGCAGTGCAGGACTCCCTGTAGAAGATCACATACATTAAATATATATGTCTTCATTACTCTTCCCCTTCTCCCTTTATGGGGGACAGGCTCTGCTTATCACAGTGCATTTGTAGTTATGAAGATCTGTAATTTTTAAAGGCTTTTTAGTACCCAACATAACCACATCCCTTTTCTAAAAATACTAATATAGAATCAAAGAAAAGAGTGGAATGTCATAATGCACTGTAGTCTATTTACAATGATTATTTGTTTTCTTTAGGTAGAAGAAACTGCTGCTTATACATATCTTGTCACATTTGGGTTGAAGTGTTCAAGGTTATTTAAGTGTAGTTACTGGAAAGATGCTCACAACTTTGATAGAGCTTTAGTTATCTTTTGAGACTACTTTGGAAATTCTGGGAAACAGAACAATTCTGGGTGTCATGTGGCTTCAAACAAGTTATCCTGGCTTTTTCTTAAGCACTCAGAAGATAAAATACTGTTTAGAATTTACCAAACAAGGAAAACAGATGTATTTGCTATAAAGCCTCTAAATAGGCTTTTCAAAGGCTGTATATTGTATTCAAAGGCATAATACATGATACAATCTACTGGCATAAGTGTGGAAGCATATTTAAGTCTGTCTTCAGTTAAACTCGATTCCTTCTGAGCTGGGAGAAGTACTGTATGTGTGTGTTCCTGAGATGTTCTGTGCCTTTTTCATCTCTCTTAACAGAACTTTCACTTTTGACTCATAGAAGCCCAGCATGCTACTGGTCTAACCAAGGGATTAAAATTTAGGAAGCTTATGTCCAGACACTGTTCAGCAATGAGTGGGAATGTCTATTGTTCTGTTCCCCTTTCTCTTTAAAGTGTCAAAGCTAAAACTGCAGATGTGTTAGACTGCACGTATATGTGCCAATACCTGTTAGCAGCATCTTCGTTAATCATAGAATCATAGAATAGTCAGGGTTGGAAAGGTTGTATACATTAGAAGCCTGCTATGGCAGATTTAAATATGCTTTCACATTTAGGACAGTAGATTGTGTCATGTTTTATACCTTTAAAAAGCCTACCACTTAGATGTGTATACTTCAGGAATGATGTTGTGAAGCTTTAAACATACATGAGCTGCTTTATCATAGAGTCCATGTTTGCTTACCATATATTTTAAGTCATGAATCTTGTAATCAGAGGTTACCTGTGTCTGTCTTGTTTGCTGTTTTATACACAACAGAAGGTACAAAGGGGAAGTCTTAGCTGTTGAGTTCTAGCTATTCTTTTCAAATTGTACTGCCATTAGTGATATTGGTGGGAGTATGCAGCATCCTAGAGATTGCCTAACTGCTATAAATGAAACAGTGCTAACTTCACCTCCAGTGAGTAAGTCTATGAAATAGTTTATCTCCTTATTATATTAGAGACTGAATAAGTATTTTTAGTGTATTTTTATTACAGTGCATAACAACACAGCAATAGTCAATCATCATTCACTTGAGTTTTGGCATGGGTTTTACACTGGGGAGAAGCTTCTGCCAGACTAATCAAAGTAAATGCCTGACAAGACGAATCAAAGCATTTACTAATCTTTTTCCCCAGATTTACCATGGTGGCTACTTTTAATTCGTCAGAAAGCACTGATTGGGAAACTTCCGGGAGACCATGAGGTTTGCAAAATAACGAAGATCGCAGTGATTCCACTTTCTGAAACAGAACCTCAGGATCTGGAATTAGAGGTATGACTGTCTTCTATGAACTCTGACTTCTCCCCTTCTGCTTCAGTGAAATTTAAATGTGAGATATACTAGTTCGACAAATGCCTCTTATCACGTGATATATGCCGACATATTAAGCACTCTGTGCTTTTTAAATACCATAGAATCATAGAATGGTTTGGGTTGGAAAGGACCTTAAGATCATCCAGTTCCAAACCCCCTGCCATGGGCAGGGACACCTCACACTAAACCATGCCACCCAAGGCTCTGTCCAACCTGGCCTT
>WYDI02039217.1:0-12167 GCA_009867235.2 Psittacus erithacus
CCCTTGCTATTTCCCTTGTCATTGTTATTATTGGTGGCAGCAGCAGTGGTTTGTGTTATACCTTAGTTACTGGACTGTGCTTATCTCAGCCTGTGGGAGTTGTATTCTTTCCATTCTCCTCCCTATCCCTGTGGGAGGGGGGGTGAGGAAGGGGAGGGGAAGTGAGAGAGAGACTGCATGGTTTTCTGAGTTACAGCTGGGCTTAAACCATGACAAGAACACATTGCTCTTACAAGAGTGACATTCCTGTAACGTTGTTGGCCTGGGTATGTAGGAGAGGCTTGTGTGCAGTGTCAGTGTCTCTTACTAGAGCATTCCATAGTCTTGGTAAAACCAGACAAGCCCTCAGACACTGTAAAAGGGCTGAGGAGTCTGAAAGCAGACCTGTGTGTATGGAAGATGTAACAAGTTTTACTTTTTCTTCTGGGAAATGTTTCCTTTGTGGAAATGAAATCGCTTCGCAGGCGAGTTTGGTAGTGTTATCCCATTCTATAGCCAAGAATACTGAAATGAAGCTTGGGACCATAATAGAGGATCTAGCACTGCATTTTAAGAATGATGTTTCTTAAAACAAGTTACCTGTATGGAATTTGGGACATTTGGGTAAGAAATGGTGAATACATTTGTGGTCCTTTTTTAGGCAGACACACACAAGCTTTTGCCCGTGCTTCAAGATGACCAGAACCCATCTTAGTGCTGTAGGGAGATTCCTTAACATACCTTGCTTCTCAGCAGGATTGAGTCGGTAGCAGTCTGTTTGTCTGCCTTCAAAACACTGTAGAAGTATTCGCCATATTTTTTAATGTTGGGAGTTTTGGTACCAAGTTTTCAGTGTTCAGAATGAAATTATGGACTAGGGTGATGCTGGAGGCTTAAAATTCTTAATTGTTCCTATGCCTCAGCAACTTCTTATAAGTACTTCCCTCCGTGTCAAAAATACATCGCTGGAAATACAACATCAAAGATACTTTTCCCCTATGAATGTTATTTGCAGCTGTCATATATATAATATAAAAACTATGGAAGTAATTTAACTTGGTCCAGCATTTCAGTTCTCTCTGTATCACTAGTCAGGCAATTTGGATGCATTTAAGGAAATTACAGTGGGATTATGTACTTTATTACTCATGTTTGGGGAGAGGATGAAATTCCTCAGCCTTTGTTCAGCCTGGGGAGCTTCAGAAGTGTCACGGTCTGGAGCAAGAGATTTGCAGCTGAGTTTTGTTAGCAATAACTGCTAGCCAGCCAGTCATTAGGATGAGTCTGGATTTTAATGCCCTTGCACCTTGGCTCCCTGCATGGAAATAATGTGCTGTTTCACAAAGATGAAAGTGGAAGAAAATGGTTTTGTAATGTTTCCACAAGAGCTTCTCCTTGTAAAATGAGGCAAGGAATTTGTGGCTATGAAGCGCTGTTAGGCTTTCGGCATGGAATGGCTTTTTGTCTCATTTTAGTGGGGTGCAGTGCCTGCTCACTTTGACCATGAGAAACATATAAAGAGAATTCTGGAATCTGTATATCGTAAGGTTTTATTTCAAACCTGGTTCTATGTTCATTTGGCAAGCAACAATATTGGGCTTGGACTGTTTGTCACAGGTTAACTATGGCATGGCAGGAACTGACCAAAACTTTGGAGACTTTTGGCCTTCAGTATTAATCTCTTGATATTTTTTTCTGTACAGAAAAAACCCACCAATTGGAGGGAACAAGTTAAGGAACAAAGGGGGTCAATGTACCAAGTTCTGTGAATAAAGCAGCAGGACAGAACTATCTGGGGATCATGAATCTTCGTCTTACAGTCCTGGCACTTGCATGCTACAGCAGAAGTATTTTCTCTGGGCTTAGTGTGATAACTGCATGGCTGGCTGGCAGCTGAAAGCAGGCTGCTCATGGGAGAGCAGCAGTTTACACGGTGCCTTTTTCTCCCCCAGAAACTCTCTCTTCAGTTCCCTGGATTGATGCAGAGATCCAGGGGATTAGCACTGTTCTTGCCAGGTCTGGTAAAGCCCTTAGTTGTGAACTGCAGAGCTTTGAAATGTGTCGTACTAAGAAATTGGAATCATCTGATCCAAAGTCTGCTGGCTTTTCTGTTCAGGAAAGGCAGTGTCTGTTTTCAGAGAGAAATTACCAAGCATGGAGGTGAAGCACAGCCAAGATCAGAGAATCAGCTAGGTTGGAAAAGACCTTTAAGATCATCAGGTCCAACCGTTACCCCAGGACTGCCATGTCCACCCCTGAACCATGTCACTAGTGTGATAGTCTGAAGGTACTCTGAATGTGTTGGTAAGAGCCTAACCACTAGCCAGGCCAGAAAACCATGGTGGACTATAGATAAAAGACAAAGTACTTTTTCCTCTTTCATGCTAATTTTTTCCATAGCCAAAGAACAGATCAGACTCAAAAGGTCATCATCTAAGTCTTTTAATTGCTGTGATTCAGAGGCAGTTTTGGAAACTTCTTCCCTAGTTAGCATACTGTTGATGCTATTCTTTGCTTTTCAGGCTTAATGTATTTTGAATGGAAGCAAAGCAAAGATGTTTATGTTATTTTCTTTGGTGTTTGCACACAAATGTCAGAGGATGAATGCTATTAGTGGGGTTTTGTATGCAGAGTGGTGATGTTTAAGTATTACTGGAGGCTTACGGATGATTTTACACTTAAGTTTCCTCTTGCTTAGGCTGTGCTGTTACCTGTAAATGTCAAACTTTATGTGTGTGTGTACATACATGCACTTATGCGCACACTTGGAATTAGAGAATAAAGAGCATAAATGCTGCTAAGTTAAGAGTAAGTGCTTAACTTAAGCCACTGGGTCAGCCAGCAGCCTTAGTTGGACAGGTCAGCTGCTCAACACAATTTGTAGTAGCTTTTCTCAAGCAGTTTCCCCACTGCATAGGGGTTAGGGAATGAAGTCAGTTTGGGAATACTCAGAATAGAGGGTGGAAGATGCCTGGTTCCAGTCTCAATTCCAGGCACAAACCAGTTTCAGGACAGCTGGATGTTTCCGCTAAAATTATCCATTATGAAATTAATTTACATCTCTCTGGTTAATTATCACTGCTGTCCACAGCAAACACAGGGAATGAGCAGCAGATTTTCACTCTTGTTTCTGAACTGTATCTACAGGCTGTGTAAACCAGCGCAGAGAACATGGTTGTCAGGGGACCCTCCCAAGCGTATGCGCTCTGAATTGAATGGATTTGAAATACTTTGAGATGTGGCTGGATGAGAAATGTCAGCATCTCCTGCAAAACAGGTTGGGATGAACCTTCATGTGAACTGTCTGGGAGAAACCCACCCCAGCACATCTCCTGTACACAATACACGATAGTGGAGAAAGCATACTTGAGATATAACCTTTACTTGAAGATTAGAGTAGAAACTAAACTGCTCAGCTGTTCTTTAAGAGCAGACTAAGCTTTATATTACCACAGTCACAGTTTGTGTGGCCCAGAGGAGAGTAAACAGGAGACTTAGAACCTACCTTTAAAAATAAATATGGTGTTCCTAATGGCAAGACATTTCCAGCCATTACAGCCTCATATTTATTTGTAGTCTCTCTTTCCTTGCGTTTACGTTTAGATCTACTACTACACTATTCAGTGTAATTATTAGGTGTTTCTACCGTAGTTTTTGGAGGCATTGGATTTTCAGATTGATTTTTAAAGATACACAGCTCCCAGGCACAGCCTTGTAGTTGATTACACTCGATATTTCCTATTTTATTTTAAATCAATGCCCACTGAATCTTGTGCAAACCACCACTAATTTCTCCTAATGAAACTCTTAAGTCTGGCACCTTGGCTCATCTCAGCAACCCACATTTTACCTCCTGAGCTCAGAACTCTGCTGCATGTGGTGTCGGTGACTTGTGCCGTTAGGATTCCTGTCTCGCCCTTGTTCAGAAAGATGGTGAGAATAACTACAATTAGGTACTGTCAAATTGATCTTGGTTTTCAGGATGCACTGGGGAGTCTCATGGAGGTAAGAACACTGTTCAGGTGGCTGTATGGATTAGTTTATGTCTCTCTTCAGGGCTCTCTTCTGGTGAAAGACTTGTCATGGGATGTTAGTGAAAACAGGCATGCAATTAGCTCTGTATAGATAGATTTGATGTTATTTAACACGATTGCTTATGATGTGTTTATAGAAGCTTGCAGAAGAAATGGAATAAATACTAGAAGTAGTCTGAATATTCAGTACTGATGCTCTACTTTTTTGATGCTTTCATGGAGCAAACGCCAGCGCGTCTGCTTGTGTTGCTTCCTTGCTCTGCGCCAGACTTGGCAGAGCAGAAATGTGCGAAGTGCTAAAAGCATTTTCTTAACAATTTGTTTTAGGACCTCATAGGAAGCTTCTTTATGTTTTGTTGAAACCAAATTGCAATCCTTTTCTTAGGGGATAAAAAAGCATTTTCAAAAAGACCCCCACCAGAAGCAAAAATAAAATCACAGAATCATGGAATGGTTTGGATTGGAAAGGACCTTAAGATCATCCAGTTCTAACCCCCTGCTACGGGCTGGGACACCTTCCACTAGAGCAGGTTGCTTCAAGCCCCATCCAGCCTGGCCTTGAACACTGCCAGGGAAGGGGCAGCCACAGCTTCTCTGGGCACGCTGTGCCAGCGCCTCAGTGCCCTCACAGGGAAGAACTTCTTCCTAATGTCTCATCTCAGTCTCCCTTCTGTCAGTTTAAAGCCCCTTCTCCTGTCACTATTTGCCCTTGTTAAAAGTCCCTTTCCAGCTTTCTTGTCGCCCCTTTAGGCACTGGAAGCTGCACTGAGATCTTCCCTTAAGGAGCGTTCTCTTCTCCAGGCTGAACAAGCCCAGCTCTCTCAGCCTGTCTCCAGAGCAGAGCTGCTCCAGCCCTTGCAGCATCTTCATGGCCTCCTCTGCACTTGCTCCAACAGGTCTTTCCCAGTATTCTTTCCCAAGTTAACCACATGACGCTCAGAAAGAAAACCAGATACAGGTTTCTCATCTGCTTTAGAAATATCCATGTGTCCACATAAGCTTTGCAAGAATTCACTGTGCTATAGTTCACGGTGGTTTGAACGTTCAGTGCAATGTAAATGTTGGATTATACCTTAATTCTCTTTAATCCCAATGCAGTGATTTTATCCCATGTACTGTGCCACAGATGGGTGAAATGGACTATTTCACAAATCCAGTTTAAAAAAAATGGATGAACTTTAGTGAGCTGTGGTTTTCCTCTGTAAACACTATTGGCAAGCTGCAAATAGTAAATCTACATGGGTTTCAGAAAGGAGCCTTTAATGACTTAGAATCGATAGAAATGTTTCCATACATTTTTATAAAGCCATGAAAACTGTTGTTTCATTAGACTGTTGTGCCTTTAGAGAAACACTGATATTGGAACAGCAAGATCCTGAAAATGAGAACACAAACTGCCTTGGAATGAATTGATTATCATTGTCTAGATGGAGAGAAATATCAGAAAAGCACTAATGAAATCAGCTAGATTGGGCTTTTGGACTACTGCTGTATGAATTTTGTAACAAGTAATTACAGGCTTATGGATTTTTAAATCATCCTCAGGTTTTTAAATATGTATATATATATAGATGCTATCAGTGAGTAATAGTTGGAGCTATGGAATCAGTAGTCTCTAAATAGATTAATGAACTCAACTGAAATTGGGTGACTGTTAGACTGATGTAAGTGCTTGCAGGTAGACTTCTCAATATAAGCTAATTTTGAGGAATTTAAAATGTCATAAAATTAGCTAGAGATGAGAAAATATTTACTCTTTTAGGTATATGTACCATTATAGCATGATATGTACAGTATAGTAGGTTTGGAAACGTTTATAGATCTGGGGTTTTGCTATTTACTGCTTTTGTTCAGTTTAAGAATAACTTTGAATAGCCCTAACATCAAAGAGAAGTTTCTCCCAGAGTGACAGTCTGTCAGCTCAGACAGTGTCCATGCACAGAATAACCTCTTAAAATCCTTTATCCTGTGTGTGCCTTTAGCATTGTGTCTTGTTATTTGTGTTTTGTTTTCTTGCTTGCTTGGTTGCTTTTAATTAATTCCATTTTTTTAGTCTCCTAACAAGACTGATGGCCATGTACAGTTGTTCTGCAAGTTACCTTTCATATATAGCCTCATCTTTATGTAGCAATTTAGAAAGGCTCTGAAGCACTTCCTGGCTGTTCCTACCTGACACTTGCACATAATGGAGTACTTCCAAACATTCTTTGGTTTGGAACATCACTTACAGCTGGTACATCTGCTGTCTTCAAAGCATCACCAAGCAGTACTCAATCCACAAGTAACTACTGGCAGTCAAGGGTGACATTGTTTATTGCTGTTCTTGGAATTAGATCTTCTGTGTATTCTTACAAGCTGCTTCTGAATTTACAAAGGTGCATTTGCAGTAAAATGACCAGATTTCTGCTTGAGTTCCCTTAGAAATAGACCACTTCTTAATGTTTTTCCTCACTCTGATGCTGAATTTGGGAAGAGGGTTTGCTGAAGGTTTCTGTGCAAAACTGACAACAATTTCAATCATGACAATTTAGTTTTGCATTACTTCCTATGAACAAGTCGATCCAGACTAATTCTGCGCAGGCGTTAGTGGAGGGATGTGCACAGTGGCACACTTAACAAGCATCATGAGAGTCTGGTGCCTCCAGCCTTTGGGAATGGTGCAGCTGTCAGTACTTTAATGGCACATCCCAAAGCAGCATTGCCTTAACGGAAGCTTTCCCCTTATTAACCATCCTACTTTGTCCAATTTATTGAGTGAGTTTGTTGTTGTCGTGTTGTTTTTCTTCCTTTTTTCCTTTCTCTCAGATCCAACAGTGTGATTACAGTATTTGAGTCCTTCTGGTAAAGATGGATTCCCTATTTTCAGCAGAGGCCTTGCTTAGCTTTGCATTATGCTACTTCAAGTGAGCTTACACAACATACTAGTAAGGTTATTTATTATGCCTTGCCTAGGACTGTTGGCATTTCTTTATCCTTCAGTAAACTTTGTTTTCTGTATTGCTGTGTGAAATCTGGGGGAAAATCCTGCCCTTCATTCTGAGTCACAGGGTTCATTTCTGCTAAAATACCTTAAGTAACCGAAGTGGATGCGACTTGCAAATTCTCCTGGCCTTGACTGCATTAAGTGACAAAGAGCTGCCAAAATGTGGATTCTTGATCACATCTTTCTTCTTCTTCTCTTTCTGTGTTCTTTCAAAAACATAAATAGGAGAGACATTTCCGTTCTGACTTAAGATGTTCAGTGCTGAAGGTTAGATCTGGGAACATATATTGTAGGAGTGCTTCAACAAGCAGTGGTTGAACTCATGAGTCTCCTAATATTATTCAGACCAGTGCCTTTCCCCCCTCCCTTCTTGTAATTCCAGAGATCTAATAGACTCTTGAATCAAGGGCACAAAATTGTTTCTTCTTTTCTATTTCGATCTTCATCTTGCTTTAGATTTCTTTCTTCAAAGATATTTTCTGATCTATGTTCATGTTATCATTTGCTCCCACAGGAGTGATTAGATTGTGCCAAAGCACAGAGAGCAGAGTTCTTGAAGCAATTGAATGAGGAAGACAACTTACTATAAGAAAAATGCCTTGGGACATGAATTGCTTTAATTAAAACCTTCAGGCAAAAGTTAGAAGTCTCAGAGTACATCTCATGTAAATAAGATGGTGGTTTCTTACTGCTTTTTAATGTTGTTTGATGTGTATTACAGTCGAGCAAATCTGTTTTGCGGTAGTTATACACCTACCATATAAATCTGTATTTTTGTACTTTCCTATTGCCACGCAGATGTTCAGAAGCCTGTTTATGCACAAGAGTCAGATTCCCAAATGTGGTTTTCTATGCATGAAAGCAACAGTTGGAGGCTAAACACTGTTAAATTGACTGTTAAAAAGAAGTGATTGTGTGGGAACTTGAAAAGCAGGAGGCTCTCCTGTGCACTGCAGGTGTGAACAGGTTTCTCTGAGACCTCTGGGGATTAGAAGTGTTGGAGAAGCCTCATCGAGGAGATCAGTAAGTATTTAAAAATATGCAAAAAATTAATACTCATTACTTTTCCAACGCTGTGCAGGATGACACAGTACAGGTGTTCTGGTTTAGTATCCCTAAGTACTGTGTGTTTGCGTCTCTTTATACACACGCAGAGAAATCACAGAACGGTTTGGGTTGGAAGGGACCTTAAAGTTGGAGCCTCATCCAGTTCCAACCCCCTGTCACAGGCAGGGACACCTTCCAGTACACGAAGTTGCTCCAAGACCCATCCAACCTGGCCTTGAACACTGCCAGGGATGGGGCAGCCACAGCTTCTCTGGGCAACCTGTGCCAGTGCCTCATCACCCTCACAGGGAAGAACTTCTTCCTTGTGTCTAATCTAAATCTACACCCTTTCAGTTTAAAGCCATTCCCCCTTGTCCTGTCACTACCTGCCCTTACCAAAAGCCCCTCTCCAGCTTACTTGTCTGGAGATTCAGACTCAGCCCCTGTAAGCACTGGGAGCTGCTCTAAGGTGTCCCTGGAGCTTTCTCTTCTCCAGGTTGAGCAAGCCCAGCTCTCTCGGCCTGTTTCCATAGCTGAGGTCCCTCTGAGCATCTTCATTGCCTCCTCTGGACTCACTCCAACAGCCCATAAATATACATATGTTGCAGGTTTAGGAATTTTCTAAGTCTCCACTAGCAGTGAGATGCCAAGCTCTCTTGTGGCAATTTCCACTCAGTATCCCACTGACGCTGTGGTTCCTTGCTATGCCTCCAGTTGCGCTGGAGAGCAAAATACTACTCCCCATCTCTTCTCTCCTCCCTGATTTTTCTCAGAGCACATTGCTGGATACTAAATATTAGGAATAATAGCAAAAATGCTTCATTATTAATAAGTAAACTTTGGCTACATAGGGCTTGACTACTTCTGTCTGCCTTAGTGAGCTTCATGTGTACTTTGCTTCCAGAGAAAAACAGAAAGGAAATTCTGCTCAGAATAGCCGTGGGCTTCTCTTTATAAAATGTCTGCTTCTGCTTAAGTGGGCTGATGGTAGACTGGAAACATTTCATTGCTGCTGATGGCACAGATACTTCATACTTCACTGGAGATATCTGAACTCCATCAGGCCTTTACTGCTAGGAGTCAGTATGGCTTGGTAGATGAAGATCAAGACTAGAAATGAAATGAAATAAAAGGCAGAATGTCAGCCCTTCCTTTCAGGATTTTCTGCCCAGCAGTGGAAGGCTTGTTCATCTTCTGCATTAACATCTTGCTTTGATCGAGAAGGTTACATCCTTACAGAGTGAAAAACAGCTGAATACTTTTGCACTGTCTGGGATAAATGAAGTATAGTTTGGGTGTCTTGCTTTAATGTGCAGGCTTAGGCCTTCCTGCCACCAGGGCACCTTATATCTTCAAATGATACTCAACTAAGTGCACATAGGCAAATTAAGCTTCTTTATCTCCAGTGTAGTCTCATACCTATTAGCATCCCAGATATTTGCTTTGTGAATTTCCTTTACCAAAACTCCTCGGTTATCTGCTGCCACAAAATCCTTCAGTGGCTTTTCTATGGCCATATGGTGCTATTAATTGTGTGGTGGAGCTCCAACAAGAATATTCCGCCCAGTTATGTTACCGGCTACTAGTGTGGCAGCAAGTATTAGTAGTAGTTATTGTTGTGTATTGATTTGCATTTTCAAACTGCCTTTCATCGACGACCATTAATGAGCCATGTAATGATTAGTTTCTTTTTCAGCAGCTTCAGCAGAGATTGATGGCAGCAAAGTCACAGCAACCAGTTAGATGTCCCAGGGCAGGAGTCCAGGCCTGCTGGGCTGGTGGTGTGATTTAAGGACAAGTTAGTGGGTGTGCCTGATTTTGGTTGTGCTTCTTTGTAGCAGAAGATGGGGTGTCTTGAGGTTATGAACACTGATGTGGTCTCTGTCTTGTGTATATTTAAGGTCATTGGTTTATGGATTTAACCTAGTCTTCCCTTCTTGATGTAGACAAGCTAGGTCACCAGGTCCCAGGTTCTCCAGTCTTGTGAATCTTGTTGCTGATGGAACATGGTGTTCTTCTTGCCTCTGGTGAGAAAGGGGTGTTTGCATAGAAGATTTGCTCAGTACCTAGCTGTGCTGTGTAAGCATAGAATCCTTCTATCAATTCATACAAGAACTAACCCTGCCTTTTTAAAGGTCATTTCTGTCTCAGTCAGCTCTTAAAGTTCAAGAGGAAATAAACTGCTTAGAGTTGGCATTTTTCAAGTCAAGTGTCAACTTTCCGAGCCCCCAGGCTAGTGAATGTGGAGGAAGGAGAGATTAATAAGTGAGCTGCTTGGTTGATACAGTGATTGTGCAGAAACGTTCCCTTTTTTGTTTCCTCTTTATGGAGCTTTGGAATGAAATGGAACATCATTGAAATATCTCACTTTCTCCTTTTCACTTTGCAATGCAAAAGTATCCAAAGCTCTTTAGAAGTGCTTCTTTTCTCATTAGTCCTCTGACAGCAAGCAGAGAGTTTGTCAGCTCTGGTGAAGTAGGACACAAGGAACATTTTATGACAATGCCAATACCTAAAAGCTCCCTTAACCATAGAATCTTATTATCCAGTGAGAATAAAATGCACTTTCAGAAAGCAGCTGAAGGGTGAAGTCTCGAAGCAGGTGCTTGCTCTTAACTGCATTGATGCCTTTTCCTGTGCAGGAGACAGTGGATCGATAGGGAAATAAACAGCAAGAATGGGCTTTATTAATCAGGTACAATGGAGGCAGCAGGGGAGATGATAATGGAAGAGAGGTGGCAATCGAAGGGCATGCTGAGCATAGAGCATCTATTGGCTGCCAAAGTGCCTGTATTGAATGTGGGAGATGTAGGCTCTGGAGGGACCAGCTCTGCTAATTGTGCTGTTGGGCGGCTCCACAGAGAGCGAGCTCTGCATCCCCCTGCGTTGGGTTTTTGGCAACTTTTTGCCTTGTGTATTTCTTTTGTTGGTCCATATAAGCTCTCATTGAAAGTTCTCAGCCTGAAACTTTCTTCTTTGCTTCAAAAAGAAGTTTGTAAAACTAATCACAGCAGCAGCATTATCTTTCTTGCTTTGCTTTTCGCTGCAGCACAAGCTATTTTTTAGTGATAAATCAGCCTTGCCAAGCATCTCTGCATTTTCCAGTTGTATGTTCTTAACCTTCTTGTTTTGCTGGTACAGTTATGAATTCTTAATGTAGGAATGCTCTGCCTGCCCATCATACTGTGAGAAATGGTGGTGATAGTGAATTAAGGGCTGCATTTCCAAGTGGCTTTAAAACAGGAATAGTTTTCTGGTTTTCTCTATATGCAGATGGCCACTTGATGTGAAGTCACATGTGGTGTTATTTTTTATGCCCCTTAGGTTTTTATGCAGTTCATGTTTGGTTTTTCTAGATACATATTTAAAAGAAGAGCTCTGGAAAATTTGGGTCTTTGACAGTTGTCCTTGGTAGCCCTTGTTATTGTCCCCTGGGATGCTGCAAATGAATATTGTGTGTCTGCTAACCAGAGAGAAGATCATAAGCAGATCTATGCTTGCATGAGAAGTTGATTCACCGGCCTTTTAATTCTGATTCACATTCTGTCAGCAATACATGAAGAGAAGTGCTGCGAGGAGTCCTGGCTGCCAAGGTGAGGATCAGCACAATTGCTCTGCTCTGAAACATTGGCTGCTTCAGTCACCTCTTTTTATACCCATCAAACAGCACAGATTGTGCATCTCGCCCTTCCCTTTACAGGCATTTGTGGGCCGCCTGTGATCCGCAGCCAATGTTTATCTCCTCTTTGGGGCATGATCCTTTTTCATTGTCCTCCTCAAAGGCTGCACCTTTGGGATAGCAAAGTCAGGATCTAACTGGGGCTG
Organism: Psittacus erithacus; assembly: GCA_009867235.2. Taxonomy (NCBI): domain Eukaryota; kingdom Metazoa; phylum Chordata; class Aves; order Psittaciformes; family Psittacidae; genus Psittacus; species Psittacus erithacus. The sequence goes on from WYDI02039217.1 coordinate 11,869, forward strand.
TGTTGTGTGACGGCCCTTGGCATGCAGCTTAGGGCTCAGGGAATAAAGCAGTTCTCTACAGAAATGCCCAATCTGTTCCAAGCACCAAGAAAACCTCAACTAAGGTATGTTCAAATGCAATAGGTGTGGGCTAAATCATAGAATCACAGAATGGTTTTGGTTGGAAAGGACCTTAAGATCATCCAGTTCCAGCCCCCCTGCCATGGGCAGGGACACCTCACGCTAAACCATGTCACCCAAGGCTCTGTCCAACCTGGCCTTGAACACTGCCAGGGATGGAGCATTCACAATTTCCTTGG